>JAADXW010000139.1:0-36232 GCA_023337975.1 Phytopythium ostracodes
ACATGTCGAGTGTTCCGTGATCCGTCAGGCCAATCGGTTGACGAGATTCCTGCTCAACCACCAGCCCCTACGACACCTGCTCCACCAGCCACCAAGGCTGCAGCCGCGAAGGGAAAAGGCAAACAACCTTCCGCTGCTGCGGCTACTGCTAGTGCGGCCGCTAAGGAGAATGTACCATCTGCAGCAGGTGAGCAGATCAAGGAAGGCACCGGCGACGCGACTACCATCGAGGATATGCAGATCATGTACGACACGGTTGTTCAAAAGTGCGAGGCGCTTTTCGCAGCCGTTATGGCCGTGCCAAGCGCGGCCGAAGGACATAAAGACGCGTCGGGTTATTCTGTTGCAGAACAGCATGACGAGAGCGATGCAGCCGCGACCAACTTGCGGAAAGGCATCAAGTTTGAGCACGAGCAGATGCTGCAGCGTGTGCGGTTCCTTCGTGAAGTCGCCGCAGCCGCAAGCGACAATGTCACGCGTGCTATACGCGCTGTCGAGCAGTCGCTTCGTCAGGTTATCGATGAACGCAAGCGAGGCGAAGAAGGCGCGGTGGCGTCGCTGATTCACCATATCCGCGCGGCCATCGAGAGCGAGTCCAACTTGCCCTGTGTCATCAATGTAGCGGTACGTACCGTACTCATTGAGAGCAGTTAGAACTCGTTTTGTGATATCTAACTCTGATTACGGGTGTGAATGTGCTGTGCTGCAGCCGCCGCCGGTGTACAGGTTCCCACCGACCGCACGGCTACCCAAAGACACTCTCGTCACGATCGAGTCGGCTCGCCGACTAGTGCCTCTTGCTCCTCCGGAGGAGCCACCCGTCATCGAGAAAGTCCACGACTTGTTGTTGAATGAGAGGCAGCAAAAGCACTTGCACGCAGCATTGGGCTGGACTTCACGTCGCTTGTTGCCGGCTTGCCAGCTTGTCGACGTCATGAAAACTGCTGCAAGTCTGCCGGACGCTCTCCCAAAGACCTGGCGAGCGCGTTCCGAGGTGGCGTTCGCAGAGGTACGGTGATCTGAGGGTCTTTTTGTCGCTTGATATGTTTTCGCTCATGATATGTGCCGGTTTGCTGGCTGTGTTGTGTGATGCAACGTGGTAGGTGGCCTCCAAGTGCATGCGGCGGCGCCAGGGCTTCGTCGACGTGGACGTATTCGTGGACATCATGGCCAACAGCGAGCAGGAGCTGCGTCGCATCGTTCACGAGGACCAGTCACGACAGGAGGCAGCATTGAAATCAGACGCGGCAGCAGTTGCCGACCCAGTTGAGACGGAACTAGCAGCCACGTCGTGAACCAAGAGCATCACAGCAACACACACCAAGTCGTCGACGACCACTATGCCATGCCGCGTCGACACGCCGGCCAGCTCTCGTCAAAAGCCCTTCTCTTTCTAACACTTTTTTTTTGCTTTTGATTTGTTGCTTGCCGTTATAACCTTGCTCCTATGCGCTCCCTCCGCTCCGACGCTGGCAGTCCGAGACAACGCTCTCGAGCCCCCAACGATCGCTTCGTCCACAGCAGTAGGCCGCGCTTACAGGATGACGGGGTTCTCGCCGACCTCGGCGACAAAGTCGTGCTTGTCGTCCATGAAGATCTTGAGCTTCTGGTCCTGCAGCTTACGCATGCGGTTCTTGGGCAGCATGCCGAACACGGCCTTGCGCAGCACGTCCTCGGGCTTGCGCTCAAAGAGCTCGCGCGCCGTGCGCTGCTTGAGCCCACCGGGGTGGCCCGTGTGCCAGCGGTAGAGCTTGCCCTCCCACTTGTTACCCGTGAGCACGATGTCCTTGGCGTTGATGACCACCACGTAGTCGCCGCAGTCTACGTTGGGCGCGTATGTCGGCTTGTGCTTGCCGCGCAGGATGGGCGCGAGCTGCGACGCCAGCCGGCCCAGCACCTGCCCCTTGGCGTCCACCACGTGCCACGCCACCTTGGTCGTCTGCGCGATCTTGCTGCTCATCCTGCCGCCGTCCGCGCCGAGTCGCTCGCTATAGTCGCCGCTCCTGCGCTGCCTTCCGCTTGTGCCTCTGGTGGACACAGGGCCGCCGCCCCGCCCATCAACTCGGTATCCGCACTGGTTATACCAGTCAGTACCGACAGCATCTCGGTATATTACCGGTATATTTGTAGTACCGGTACCGCATTGGTAATTTACGGTTTTGAGTCGAGGAAACCTCCAAGCGACAAGGTGGCCTTGTAAACCAGGCAGGTTCGCCATCTAACGTTAACTAGACGACCATGGGGCGGTACACGACGGTGCAGACGTACACGGACCAGGACGCCAAGGTGGCGGCGATCTCGTACTCGGCGGCGACGGCTGCGGGCGGCGATGCGAATCCTGCGGCGGCGGCTTCGTCCTCCGCGGCCCCGACGGCGGCCGCTTCCGGCGCCAGCGAGAGCGGGCGCGTCCACATCAACCGCGTCGACAACGTGTCGGGCTCGACCGCGGGCGCCGGCAGCGGCGAGTTCCACATGTACCGCGCCGCAAGACGGAGGTGCGTCTTCGTTGTTATATACTTAATAAATGTACTGGATAGAGGGAAATCGCTGACGGCGAGCTTTGATGGTAGGGAGATGGAGCGCGTGGCGCGCATGGAGAAGCAGCATGAGGCCAAGAAGCAGCAGGAGGCGTTCGAGCAGACGCGCAAGCGAAAGGCCGAGGAGTTCGAGGCACGCGTGAGCAAGCGCGCGGACAAGCGCCGCCGCCGCAAGGAGCGCCAGAAGACGCGCGAGCTGGAGGGGAAGGGCGATGAGAAGCACGACGACGACAAGAGCGAGAAGAGCGACACGGACAAGGGAGACGATCCGGTGCTCGAGACGCCCGGCGGTGTGCCCGCCATCCCGAACGACGGCAGCTTCTTGGAGAAGATGCTCGCGCTACAACGGCAGCAAAAGGGCGAGGAGAAGACAGAGGAGAAGGAGAAGGGCGGCGGTAACGGCCGCAAGGCGTCAAAGCACTCGGCGTCGAGATGAAGAGCCCAGACCAAGAGATAGGAACGTGAATAAAGCCGGGAGGAGTGGCCGCGTCGGTCCCCACCAGCTATGTGAACCCCGTCGACGCGCGTGTAGTTGCATGCATCGCTATATTTCGCACCTCTTGATACTACTCACTACGCCCAAGGCGATCGCCACACCTACCTACCTAGTTGTCGTCCTGGAAGATGATGGCGACGCCGCGCAGCACCCACTTCTCGCGCCCGCAGTCCGTGGGCAGCGTCGCCAGGAAGATGTACGTGTGGCCGCGGAACCGCGTGAGGTACACGGGGCACTCGTACACCTGCGGGTCGTGGCGCAGGTACCCGACGGACGACGGCTCCCACTGCGGCTGGGTCTGCACGGCCTTGACGTACACGACCGGCATGGACGAGAGCAGCTCCTTGGGGTTGCTGTCCAGCAGCGTGCCGCCGCACTCGGTCGTCGGGCTCGCGCCCACTTTGTACCGCTCCCCGATCTCGTCTAGTGCGCTCCACCTCGCGCCTTCCAGGATCAGGCCGTGCACGAACACGCCGTCGTCCGGGTAGTAGGCGACCTGCGACGGGTCCTGGAACGTCGTCACGTGCGTCTCGACCGTCATCTGGTTAAGCGGCATGAGTTTTTTGCGCGACGTGACCTGCAGGCACGCGGTCGTGTATGCCGTCGGGTTGAACAAGCCGGGCAGCCACATGGAGAAGGGCGTGACGAAGTCCGACGCCCACGCCGCGAGCTGCGCGTGGCGCTGGATCATGTCGACGAACCAGCCGCTGAGTGACTTCTTGGACGGCCACGCCTTCTTCTCCCACTTGCACTGCGAAAACGGGTTCCGTCCGGGCACTTCGTTCAGCCCGATGGCCGTCGCGAGATCCTCCATCGCCTGCGACATATTCAGCTGCCCGTTCAGGCCCTTCTTGAGATCGCCCAGCGAGACGCGGATCTCCTCGAGCAGCTCGTTCATGCGGCTGCACTCCTGCGTGGCCACGACCACGAACGGACCGTGCTCCTCCGTCAGGTGCGGCGCCGCGGCCTCCGTCACGTCTAGCATATTGAAGAACTCGGGGCAGCGCGTCTCAAAGTCGTCGATGGCTGCACGCAGCGCCGCCGTCTTGTCGCCGCCGCCACCTCCACCACCTCCGCCTTCGCCGCCGCCTCCACCGCCGCCACCGATCGTCACGATGGTGTAGCACAACGTCTCGCACGTGGTCGTGAGGTAGCCGATCTCGGCGTTCGGGTGCAGCCCGAACAGCGGCGGCGCCTCGGGCACCATGTTCTTCTCAATGTAGTTGGCGTAGTCGCCGAACGACAACTCGCTCGAGTTCGGCGACTTGAAGCCCGGCCCGAGCTCCATCCCGTTCATCAGCGACGGGTGGATCAGGACGCTCAGGTACGTGTTGTTGGTCCGTCGGTCCCACGCGTCGGTGATGTGGCCGCCGTACATGATCTCGCCGAACAAGTAGCGCAGGTCGTCCCACGGTACGACGATGTCTGCCTCGCTGTTCGCTCCGACGGCAGTGGCCGTGTCCAGGTACGAGCGCAGGATGTTAGCGCAGATGGTCAGGTCGCCCGTGTTGAAGCTGTACGCGCGGCTCCAGCCTTGCTGGCCGAAGCGGCGGCGACCCAGCACGATGGCGTGGAACCAGCAGAGCGCGAACAGGCAGGCCTTGAACTGCGACGGCGCAGCGCACGACTGCACCACGTCCTCGCTGAAGTTGGCCCACGCGCGCCGCAGGTTGGACTGGATGTCGCTCGGCGCCTCGTTGGCAACCTTGATGCAGCTCTGCATGAGCGACTCGGGGATGTTGAGTATGTCTGGCAGCGGCGGCGGCTCGCCCGAAATGAAGCACCGGAAGTTCGGATGCGAGCCCTCGGTCGCGAGCTCCTCGAGCTGCCGCTCGAGCGTCGGCAGCCAGCTCTGCATCAAGTGAACGTTCTGCAGGATGATCCAGCCTCCTTCGGCGCTCAGCCGCTTCACGGCATCCCCTGCGAACGCCTCTTGTCCCTGGCCCATCGAGATGTTGATGAAGTTGCCGAACTCGATGCTCACGCCCTTCGACCTGCCCAACTTCTCCACCCACGGCGTTGGATCAACACCTGGGAACAGCACGAAGAACACGGGGATTGCGGCCGTGGTCTCCTCGAACGTGGCCTCAATGTCGAACGGCGGCTGCGTCACGTACTCCTCGCCCAACGACTCGAGGATGAAGGTGCGGAGCGCGTTCGTGACGCGGTCCGGGCGCATCGCGCGTAGCAACACGATCCGCTGGAAGGATGTGAGCTTGACAAAGTCGCCCGGAGCCTTGAGTCGCTCGGCGTCTTCGGCCGCGAACCACTTGCGCCATGCATCTGGGTCGTTCTGTACCGAGTCTCCAAGTCCTTGGAAGCACTTGAGCGTCTCAAGCGCCTTGACCCTGGCCCACACGGCGCTCGGCAGCCACTCACTCACAGCTCCGGCGCTGCCTGGATCCACATGCGCCTTGCTGATGAGGAGCGCATCGACCTCTGCGTCCGGCAGCTGGCCAGCCTTGAGCAGGATCTTCAGACACAGCATGGTCGCAACCGTGAGTTTGTCGCGCTCAAACAGCCCGCGCCGGATGTAGTTGTACACGCAGGACGTGATGCTGTCCGTCAGCACGCGACAGCGCGCCTGCATCTCCTCGTCCGTCAGCTCCAGAACCTCTTCCTGCTCTCCCTGCTGGTCATCGTTGCCTTCACCACCGGCAGGCGCATCACCAGACCCCTCGGCACTCGCTTCAGCTCCACCTCCAGCGGCACCAGCATCGCCAGGAGCAGCGGCGCCGTCGGTGCTGTCGCTGTTGTTGTTGAGTGGCACGCGGAAGATGCCAGCGAGGAAGACCTGCTGGAAGGCCGCGAGCGAATAAATGTAGTACGAGTGCACCTTGGAGATGTCGTTCATGAGGAAGAAGAGCAGCGAGCCGCGCGCGGCGATCGACCGGTACTTCTCGCTCGTGAGGTTGACCGACTCCTGCGTGCGCTTGGCGGCCTCCATGTTGTTCTGCGTCTTCTGCGCCTTGTGCTTTGTGTCGCTCAGGATGGCAATGAGCGGCTGGTTGTTGGTGATGTCGTCGTCCGCACTCGCGAGGTAGAAGAGGATGTCGTCCTCGAGCTTCTTGAGCTCGATCTTGCCCTTGTTCTGCTCCTGAATGAGCTTTTCGCGCTTCACGGCCAGGTCTGCGCGCTCCTTGGACACGACCAGGTTGAGCAGCTGGTCCTCCAGGCCAAGCGATGTGACCGTGAAGTTCACGATCGTGCACTCGGCCTGGATCTCCGGCGGGTAGTGCGGGTTGCCCAGCTTCGTGTGCAGATACAACCGGAACCCGTCGTTATAGGGCACGGACGCGTCGCCAATCTGGATTTCGTACCGAGCTCCGCGACGGGAGGTAGACCGCTGGATCACCGGCGCCAGGATCGGATCGATCTTCTCACCGAGGTTCTCAATCATAAACGCGCCGTCCGTTCCGATCGCCGCCTTGAGGCGCTCGATCCATAGCTTCTGGCCGACGCGCACGATCACGAGGTTGTGCGCGGCCTCCATGTCTCGGATCCACGCGATAGCCTGCAGCTGCGGGTCAATGATGAGCGGACGACGGCCCATGGACACGGTCGTGACCACGATCGCGCCGTTCTCAGTCGACACGCGGTCAGCCGGCAGCTTCTGCGTGTTCCACTCGGCAATCTGCGCATCGTTCGTCAAGATCGATAGCGGGTTCGCCTCCTCCGACATAGCGATGCTCTCGCCCCCCGCGCCGGCCTTGCGAAGGAACGGCACCCAGTGCTTGTTCAGCAGCTCATCGCGGAATGGCTTGGTAAACGGACCGATGTACGAGATGAAGGCGGACGCAAGCAGCACGTCGCCAACCAGCAAGTCCTTCTCGCGCTGAAGCTGCAGCACGTTGACGCCCCAGCGTTCGTTCTCGCTCGACAGATCGTTGGTCAGCGTGCCCGCGAGCTTCATCTTGCGGTTGCCCGTCTCCACAGCGTTGATGGCATCTTCCTTCTCCTTGTTAGCGGCGTCCGCTTCCGCGAGCAGCTTGTCGAGCTTGGCCTGCAACTCGGCCACGAGCGTCGTAACCTCCTCAAGCCGCTTGTTGGCGGCCTCAAGCTCCAAGTTGGCAGCCGCGAGCGCCTGGCGCTTGGGCTCGACAGTCACGACAATGTCGTAGTACATGACAATGTTGATCACCCATGAGCACAGACCGGCGGCGGCCTTGTTCTTGGTCAGAATGATATCGTAGTTGAAGTGCTCCTTCTCGAGGTACTCGCGTACTTCCTTCCAGTTCTGCGTGGGCACCTTGCCGTCGTCCACGACCTGCTTGAAGCCCACGAGGTACTCAATGTACTCGGGGATGTTACCCAGCAGCGCCTTCTTGACGGTATCCCACTTGGCGTCCTTGACCTTGCCGGCCTTGGTGACCTGGACGTTCGGGTGCACGCCAGCAAGCAGCACCATCGTCGCCGCGAAGATGTCGTCGACACCCGCGGGCGGCTTGGACATGGTCTTACACTCGCCTAGATCCTTCTTGTTGAGTGAGTCAAGCGCGGCCATGGCCTGTGCGACAGCGGGCTCGGCCTTCGCTAGATCTTCCATCGTTGATCGCTGCTTCTCCGTCACTTCCGCCTGGATCACCGCGCACTTGGCGGCCTCTTCGTTCGCCTTCTTGCTCTCCGTCTCGACGTTCGCCTTCTCCTTGTTAACAGCCTCGGCGATCGCTGACGCGACCGCCTTCTTGTCCTCGGCTGCCTCCAGAATCACCTTGAGCTCGACTTCAAGCCGTGCCACCGTGTCTCCAGTCTCCTTGAGCTTTTGAAGACCCTTCTCGAGGCGGTCGATGGCAGCGCCGTACTCCGTCACCTTCTTGCGGAGGATCTTCTTGTACAGCTGCAGAAGCTCCAAGTAGGACTTTGGCGTGGTGTACACGTGGCGGCGCTCGACTTGGTAGAACCGCTCGGCGCAGATGTTGACCGACTGGAAGGAGAACGGCATGAAGCTCTCGATACCGGCGCGCGCCTCGTCCGAGCCGAGCAGGTCCGCGACTTCTTTGAGCTTCTCGCGGCCGACAGACAGCAGCGCCTCTTTGGGCCACGGCTGGAACCAGTCGATCACCGTGCAGTTGACAAGCGCAGGGAACTTGCGCGCCCGGTTCCGGAAGTCGTCGCCAACGGGGGAGAACGCGAGGCATACGTGCAGACGCTTGCGCAGCTCTGTCTGGAAGAACTTGAGGATCTCCTTCCGATCCTTGGTGTCCGCGACTGGGGACAGCACGTTGGCGATGTTGTCCAGGTCCTCGGTCGCGAACAGGTCGGGGACTTCCCCGGACGCGAGCAGATCGTTCAGGTAGATGAGGAACTTCTCGTTGGTGATCTGCGAGTCGGTGAGCATGAAGACGACGCCGCCGTCCTCTTCGTTGCGGGACAGCATGTCCACGACCGCGAGGTGCATCTTGCGCAGGTCTTCCTTGAACTCGTTCTCGCCGTACTTGGAGCTGATCGTGATCTGTTTGACCGTGTACCCGCACAGATGCGTCGCCAAACGCGCGAGCGACCGCTTACCGCTGCCTCCGACGCCGACGAGCATCGCGTGGCCGCTCTCGTTGCGCAGGATGCGCACGATACGCGCCACGTGCTTGACGGCGTCGTCGAACAGATCCAAGTGCATAGCTGTGTTGTTCTCGTTGTTGTTGTAGTCGCGGAGCTGCGCGTGCAGCGTACGTTTGAGCTCGTCCAGATTCTGGCCCGTGAGCTGGTCGTACTCCGTGTCGCCCTCCTTGCAGAAGTGACAAAACACGAGCGGCCACGCGTTCTCGGCCGCGTAGTACCGACTCGTGTTGCACGCAGGGAAGGACCGCTTGACCTGCAGCTGCACGAGCTGGTTGTACTTTTCAATGTCGGCCTTGCACACGAGGCGGTCGCCGTACACGCGCTCGCTCTCGTGCAGCCAGAGCTGCACGAACTTGTCGGCGGTCGAGAAGCGCGACTTCTTGGACGCGATGAGGCCCTGGAACACGTTCGACAAGTGCCGGACGTTGAACTCGTAGTGGAAGTTGGCCGCGGTCTTGCGGAATGTTGATGCCACGCTCGCATGCAGACTCAGCGCAGCCTTGATGAGCGAGTTGGCGAACTGCGAGTTGCTCAGCTCTGCGTCGAAGCTCGCGAGGTGGCCGCCGAGGAAGGTCTCGTAGATCGTCACGAGACTCGGCGCCTCGGGCATGCCCATCGCGAATGTGCAGAAGTGGCGCTGCAGCCGCGGGTCCACTAGGAAAGACCCGGCCGTGGGGTTCATGCCGGCCACGACCTGCGTGTTGAGGATGTTCTGGGTCTGCAGCTTCTGCCGGTCAAACCAGTGGCGGTACTCCATCACCTGCCGCAGCAGCGAAATGGCGCTCTGCGTGTTGTACAGATCCACCTCGGGCAGGTTCAAGTCGTCCATGAAATAGATGAGTCGCGCCTTGCCCGGCGGGCCGAGGTTGGCGCCGGTCTTGCGCTCGAGCTGCCCGAACATGGCCTGCTGCAGGATGTTGGACGTCGTGTAGAAGTTGAAGTTGATCGTGCTGTACCGGAACTGCGTCACGCTGTTCGTGTTGTCCTCGCGGCTGAGCTTCTTGACCATACCCATGATGTTTTGTGTCTTACCCGTACCTGCAGGCCCGCAGATCATGATGGGGACGCCGCGAACGAGCAGGTTCTCCAGCCAAAAGGCGATCGACGCCGTCTCCGTGGTCGGCACGGTGATCTGGTTAATCGGGCTCGGCGATTTGTACGTCTCCGTGTAAAAGTACGGGCTTTTGGCCCACGAGTTGAACTTGCACTCTTCGGGGTCGAGCCAAAAGTCGAACACAGTGTTGCTGGCGGACGCTGCAAGCTTCACGTCCTTCCACTGCGCTTTCCACCAGTTGCTGAACTCGGCCGAGTAGTCGGTGCCATCGTCGCCGAGCGTCAGGACCGACCCGAACGCCCAGACGCAGCAGAACACGAAGTTGTGCTGCATCACACTGCAGTCTTCGAGCAGCGCCGGCGTGAGTAGACAGTCAATCATATTCAGCAGGTTGGTGACCAGGGTCGTCTCCTCCACGGGCACGACGGGCGTGAGCTTCTTGCGGAAGAACTTGAGTGTCGGCTCGATGTATTGGTCAAACAGCGACTGGAACTTGGCGCGCACGTCTGGAGAGAACATCATCGCGCGCTGGCGGTGGTCTGCTGGCTTCTGGCAGTGCCGATCGAGCCACGAGTCGATCAGGCACCGCCACTGGTACCCCTCGGATGTCGAAATGTACAGAATGCCGGCACGCGAGACAGTCGCGGGCGTTGCGTACACGAGATCGCGGATCTCAAAGATCATGCGCATGTGCGGCTTGAGCGGGATACGCTCGTTCGACGCCAGCGTCAGCATGTGGTTGTCGTCCATGACGGAGTTCATCGACTCGATCCAGTTGGCGTCGAGGTCGCCGTCGAGGATGATCCACTTCGGGTTCGCGTCTTCCTCGCCGTTATCGCGCCGTCGCGAGCCCAAGTCGCGCATGATGCGCGACAGCAGTCCATCCTTCCACTCGCGCGTCTTGAGCACAATGTAGCCGTACAGCTCGTTGGTGCTCACCGACTTGGGGTTGAGGTCCTGCACCTCCATGGGCGTGCCCATGAGTTCACGGGCCTTCTTCAGCGTCTTCCACGTCTCGGTCTTGCCGCTTGCTGGCGGGCCCATGACGAACACGCAGTGACGGATCGCCAGTAGCTCTGAGAGCTGCACCACCTTGAGCATGAACTCGGCACGTGGCGTGTTGCCGATCGCTTCGGCCGCGCCCTGCACCATGGCCTCCAGTTCCATATCGCGCTTGCGCGGCGGGTCGTTGCGCACGTCCACATTCGGCGAGTCGCGTGGGAACAGATCGCCGAGCAAGCCGTAAAAGATCACGAGGTCTTCGGCGACGATCTTGGGGATGTTGAAATCTCGCAGCGCGCGCATGAGCAGGTCCGTCTCGGGGATGTCCGGCTCGGCACGCTTGAACGCGCCCGCCACGCACAGCACACTCTTGACGGCGCGCAGGCCCCAGTCGTAGTGCATCTGCTTACTCAGGAGCTGTCCTAAGAGCGAGTAGAGCCCGTAGAACTTGGACGCAAGCACCTTGGCCTGCGTGAAGCCTTCGGCCATGAGCATGTTCTCGCAAATGAGCACAAGGTCGGGCACCATGACCGTCATGGGGCGGAACAGCGCTTTGAGGCCCTCGGGCAGCTCCGAGCGGCCGAGGTAGCCAGGGTTCATCGTGATGAACGCGCCGACTGTCGGGTCGAGCGTGACCGTGTCGTTCTCGAGAATGAACGTCTCGTCATCTGCCTTGCACGCGTCGCACACGGCCTTGAACTGCACCGAGCACACGGACAGCACCTCGGGAACAAGTCGGTTGAACTCGTCGAAGCAACCCCATGAGCCTGACGATGCAAGGCCCTTGAAAATGTTGCCCAGGGACTTGTAGTCCATCTCTGGCGAGCAGTTGAACACGTAGCAGACTTTGCCGAGGGCGTTCGCGAGGTCCTTGGTCGTCTCAGTCTTGCCGGTTCCAGCTGGGCCGGCGGGCGCACATCCCATCATGAGGTTGAGCGCCTGCGTCGCCGTCACGTAGATACGGTCCGTAAGTGGCGTGATCACGAGTCGCGGCCCGTTGCCCAGGTACTCGTAATCGTACGGGATGCCAGCGTCAGCGATCAGGATCTGCGCGCGCTCGTTGTTTGGTCCTCGGAAGTTGGCGTCTCGTTTCAGGAAGCTGCCTTGCGCCGGTGAGAAGTAGTGCTTGAGCTGCGACTGCCACTGGAAAGACGCAGAGTCGTCCACGCCGGCACGGATCATGCCTGCAACGATGTCACGGCCGTGCGCGTCCATAGTGATGAGACACATGACGCGCTGGCGCTCCGCAGACGTGATAGGACTCTGGGTCAGTCGAATGAGGTCCTCGAGCTGCTTCTCCTGCAGCGCGTTGTAGTTGCGCAGCGCATCCTTGTCTCCTCTCGCCCCGTCCTCGCCGCCCTTCATGGCTCGGAAAGCGCACTCCACCTCCTTCACGTAGTGCACACCCGCCGCGAGCAGGATGATCTGCGCTGCGTCGACCAGGCGGTTCGTGTTTGGGTCCTTGTAATTGATCCACTCGATGCGTGGCTTGTTGGTGTATTCCACGAGCGAGCGTTCAATGTGCTTGAAAAGTGTCAGGCGCATAGCCTTCATGACCGTTGCGAGATAGATCTCGGCCTCGCCGTCGAGAATAGGAGGCTCGTAGAAGTCCACGATCTCGTGCCCGACGCCCGATACGAATTCGGTCGCCATCGGTCGCGCGCTGCCGTCCTCGCGCCCCACCAGTGTCAGTGTCTTGGTGGCCAAGTAGATCTTGGAGCAATGCGGCATGATGCGTTCAGGACGCGAGCCGTTGGACAAAATGTCGAGCAAGTCGGCCTCGGACATGAAGTAGAAGCGCGGGAACTGCCGACGCCGGCCGTCCAGGAACTCCTTAAGCCGGTGCTTGCACAGCTCGAGCTTGGCGACGATGCTCTCGAGCTTCTTAATGAGCCCCTCCGCCGTACACGCTTTGCGCACATTCAGCGCCTTCCACGCGGCGCGTAAGAGCGCGCGCACATCCACGTCGATGTCCTCAAAGTCGGCCGTGAGCTCGGGCAACTGCTTCTTGACCTCTTCGGACTGAATGAAAAGCGGCTCGAGATAACTCCACGACCGCTGGATGTCTCCGAGCAGCACCACGACTTCGTTGATGGCCGCGAGTCCAGACTGCAGACTCGTGACACGAGGCTCGAACTCAGACTGATACGGTGACGCCGCCATACCCTGAACATCAATCTGGTGAGTTTCTAAGAGCTCGAAGTTCTCTTCCGAGACCTTCAGCAACGGCACCAGGTCCTCCTCGGACGTTGCGTGTGGGTTGTAAGGCGTCATCTCCCAGTTCACCTCGGCCCAGATACCCTCAAGTTCCACGAGACGCAGCTCGAGCTCCTGCTCCTTCTCTGCTTCGTAGCAGATCTCAGTGATATCGGAGCTGAACGAGTGCAGCTGCTTGCTTAGAATCACTTCGAGCTTCTGCTCTGGGTCCTCGTCGGGTGTTACGAACGGGATCTCTTCTCCGTCCGGACCGCGCGGCGCCTTGGCCATGATCCGCTTCCAGTGACGCGGCCGCATGTAGCTGGACGACAGGCAGCGCAGCAGCGGGTGGGTCTTGTCGAACGCCTGACAGTCGCGCAGCACGGATGCGTACGCGTCACACCACTGGATGTCCTTTGGCGTCTTCTTGAGCTCCTTGAGCATGGACTGCATCTCAATCTGCAGTGAGTTGACGTCCATCTGTTTGAACACGATCTCGTGCGTGTCCACGAAGAACTTCTTGGAGTGCTTGATGATGCCCCAGACGTTCTTAAGCGCCTCGGATTCGGAGCGCATGACGCCCATTAGCCGCCGCGACTCGTTCATTTGTTGCGGGAACCCAAACACTGCGCACAGGTTGGTCAGCTCCTCGCACTTGCGCATCTCGGCGTCCCAATCCACGAGGTAAGCAGCGATCTTGTCGAGCGCACGTTCAGGCTCGAGTGCCGCCGACCAAAAGTCGAGGGTGCGCAGCGTCTCGAGCTTCTTGGCGATCGTCTTCTCATACGCAGCCACCTTGTGCTCAGTCTTCTCACCAAAGGCGCGCGTGGGTGCCTGAATGCGCTGCTCGGTCGCGGGCACCTGCTTCTCCACGTCCAGGTACAGCTTCTCCATGTGCTCGAGCTCGGTCAGCTCCTTGTCCACATGTCCATTGCCTGCGCGCTTGATGTGAGCGAAGAACTGCTTCGCCTGGTCCAGCACGAGCCGGTTCGCATCCCGCTCGGCTTCAAGCTTGTGCAGGATCTCCTTGACCCGACGGAGTGTGTCGAGCCCTTCGGCTTCGTTGCTCGGGATCTCCTTGCGGAGCTCTACCAGTAGTCGTCGGAACTCGCCGTTGCGTTTGTTCATAGCTGCCATGATGCGTCGGAGCAACTCAGGCGACTCGAGGTCCTTGGCGCCCGCACTCGGCGGCAGGCACTTGACGCTTGAGGTATCATCGGAACCCGAGGAATGCGCAGAAGATGCAGAATTGAAGGTTGCGGCGAACGGAGAGCCGCGCACGTGGCCTGCAACGCCGTTAAAAGTGCCCGCAAACTCGACAGAGATCTTGTACGAACCAGGCGCAGGCGCCGTGAGCATGACCACGTACGTGCCGTCGTTGCGGTCAACAATAGAGCACTGCGTGCGGACGGCCGCCGGGTTCGAAGCTGACGCCGTGTTGGCGTTCTTTCCATCACTACTCTTGTCGTCCTTGTCCTTGAGTTGATTGCCCTCGCCCTCCTTCTTGTTGTTCGAGTCGTGGGTGGCCGGGTCGTCGCCTCCGACTCGCGTGATGTTGACGACGAACTCGTCGCCGCCGCTATCGCGCGGCATGTCGTCCTTGTCGCACGCCTGGATGATAAACGTCGTGGGGGCTTGGGCAAGGCACATGCCGCTCACAGTGCTCAGCAAGCACGGACCGAACGCGAGCGTCTTGGGTGCGGCAGTGACCGAGTGGAACTTGAAAGGCGCGGCTACGCTCGTGAACATGCCACCGGGCAACGACACGCGAACCTCAGCGAGCAGCGCGCCGTACTTCTCAAGGCTCGGCGCCGTCACCTGTAACGTCGTTGCGTTCAACACTGCGCCCTGTACGTCGACGGAGCCCTTCGCGACTGCAAATCGCACGGTCGCGGTGCCTCCGCCGGTCGTCGGGAAGTTGTGGCCAAGGATCTTGAGCTTGGCGTTGCCTGTGATGGGTCCTGTGGCGGGCTCGACACTCGCGATTGCGTAAGGCGGGCCAACAATCTCGCTCACATTGAGCACGCGCAGGTCGTTAAACCAGCGATTGGCCCAGCCGCCAAAGAGCAGCAGGTGGTTAGAAGCGCGGTCAAACACCAGCGCCGTATCTGCACGCGCTGGCGGCACCTCCCCCTTGACTGGAGGACTCGACCACTGCATGGATCCCGTGTCGAGAACTGCCACTGTATTGAGGTACGCACCGCCTCCGCCGCCTCCAGCATTATTCCCACCGTCAGCGAGGTCACCGCAGTTGCCACCAAACATGAACACCTTCCAGTGTGGCACGGCACTAACCGCGACGCACGTGTGGTTCCATGTAGGAGCTAGCGGCAAATTCACGTCGAGTTGGGTCCACGTGCGAGCGTTGAAGTCGAACGCAAACATGTCTTGGAATTGGCGAAGGCTGTTCCACCCGCCCATAACGAGAAGCATCGAGTCGCCGGTCGCTCCTCGCTCGATGAGGCACGCTTGGTGGCCGGATCGAGGCTCCGGCTTCTCGCCGCCACCGTCGGCCGAGATCTCTTCCCAGCGAAACGTCTGCAAGTCAAGGGCGTGCAGATCGTTAAAGTCCGTGCGCCCGAACCCATTGCCGCCGTAGCCGCCAAACACGACCATCTTGCTCTCGCCCATGAGCGTGGCCGAATGCGCGCCGCGGCTCTGTGGGAGACCCTCCCAGATGCCTGAAGTGCTTGGCGCGTGCTTTTGCTCCCACACCTTGAGCTCCGTGTGGAAGACCCAGACGTCGTTCAGGCGCTTTTCGGACGCGAAACCGCCAAAGATGACGAGCAGTTTGCCGTACAGCACGGCCGAGTGCCGCCAACGCGGGGGAGGGGCAGTGACGGCTCCAAATGTGTCGTCAGCTCCGCCCGCACCAGTCGTGCCGCCGGTGTCTCCCAGCGGCGCGATTTTGGTCCAGGTGTACGTTCCTGGGATGAGTCAAAGGACATGTCAGCATTAGTTTGTGGATTTGCGGGGTCGATAGCAGAGATGAGAGACTTACCAGCCGCAATGTCGAGCCTGTAGAGGTCGTTGGTGGGGCCAGGGGGTGCCTTGTGGTCACATCCACCAAAGAGGTAGACGCTCGTCTCGTTTTCGTTGCTCTTGAGCGTGAACGAGTGGCCGGAGCGCTTCACGGGCACGTCGCCCGCCTGCTTGGGCGCCGCCCAAACCATCTCGGGCTCGCAGGCATAGCCGATCGGCTAGTACAGCACAGAAAGAAGAGAATACCCAGTCAGGATGCAGCAAACCAACAGGGAGAGCTAAGATGAAGACGGCTGGTGCTTACCATGGTGTCCCGAGGCTACCAGTCAAGGCTACGCTGTCGTGGCGGGTGTTGTCAAGCGACAAGACCTCTCTAGAGGGAGTGGATCGGGTGTGCCCGACGACGGCCCCCCACGGAGTCGGCAGCGCTCGTCCAAGCTGCGGTCGCTTGAGCGCCAGGTTGTTCGCCACTAGCCGCAACTCCGTCCTGTTCTCCGTCGACCAGGCTGGGGATGGCTCCAAGGCCGGTAGATCCTGTCTTTCGCTGTGTTGGTGCGAGGCGCCGCCTTGGTCGGACAGATGATAGATGGCGCCGACGGATTGCGAGGGCGACGAGGCGTGTGGGCGTCGCGAAGGGGTGGCGGCCGAGTCAAAGAGTCGCGGCCGCTCTCTGAAACGGGTCCAGCACCAAGCCGAACCGGCGTGTCCGCGCCCTCGCACTCTGTCGACTGGAGATTAAGAGAGAAACGACCGAACAGACGCGAAGTATGATCCAGCGGCTTGGGTTGAGCATCATCAGCCCGCCACCTCAAGCTTACCTGGAGGATGTGAGCGCAAAGATCATCAGCGGGAGGCCAATGTGCCGGACCCAGTCGTAGAAGCAAAAGACGAGCGCGTTTACCTGTGCTGTAGTGTCCCCGCTCGATCGTGGACGCATCGAGGCACATCGCTCCAACAGATCTAGGAAATGAGCGAGAGAGGGAGCAAGACAGCAGGTACAGCACCACGCAAGAGAAGGAATACACGACACGGCTCAACAAACATCCCACACCGCGGGTTGGGGCGCACATTCGCGTTCTTTCGGGCGGCAATTCGCCGTCGGCTACCCCCCAGTCGCCGCTATGGCGCCTGTGACCTGAGTCGGCCGCATGCCGAGCCAAGCCAACGAGAGCCAGATCTCTAGTTGTTGAACTTGAAGAAGATGATGTCGCCGTCCTCAACCTGGATTCAAAGTGACAAATCGCGATAGTGAGCCAACCCATCAATACAAGAGTCGAGTTCGCCATTGGAATGACTGCACAGCGAGCATCAGTCCGTGTGCACGCACCTCATACTTCTTGCCCTGCTGCTTGAGCTTGCCGGCCTTCTTGACGGCCTCCTCCGAGCCAACTGCACAAGATCGTAACAATAGCAACATGTCAGTCACATCCGCCTTTCGTGTGAGAGAAGCACAATAATCAAATAACACGTAAGTGAACACTTACGCTCTTTGAGGTCGGCGAACGCCTGGACTTCAGCCATGATAAAGCCCTTCTCGAAGTCCGTGTGGATGACACCGGCAGCCTGCGGTGCCAGGCGGCCCTTGCGGATCGTCCAGCCGCGAACCTCGTCCTTGCCGGCCGTGAAGAAGTGGATGAGGCCGAGCGCGTGGTAGCCCATCTTGAGCACGCGGTTCAGGATCGACTTGTGGGTCGGGTTGGCCTTCTGGTACTCCTCGAGCTGGCCGCCGGCCTCGAGGTCGAGCATCTCGAGCTCGAACTCGCAGCTGAGCGGGACGACCGGCTCGTTGCCACCACGCTCCTTGAGGTACTCGGCGATCCTAGGCAGGTACTTGTTGCTCTTGCGCAGGTAGTCGCGCTTGCTCACGTTCACGAGGTATACGACGGGCTTGGCAGTCAGCAGCTGCATCTGATTGAGCACCTCGACCTCGAACGAGTTCCACTTGCCGAACGACACGTCCTTGCCCTGCTCGAGCCACTCCTGCACGCGCAGCAGCGCCTCGTACTCCATCTTCTTTTCCTTGCCGCCCAGGTTGCGCTCCACGTTCTTCTTCATGCCCTCGGCCGCCTTGATCACGCGGTCCAGGTCCTTGAGACGGAGCTCTTCCTGGATAATCTTGATGTCACGCACGGGGTCGACGCTGCCCTCGACGTGCGTCACCTCGCTCGAGTCGAAGCCGCGCACCATGTGGTAGATGGCGTCCACGGCCTGGATGTGCGACAGGAAGGCGTTACCCAGACCCGCGCCCTCGGACGCGCCGCGCACGAGGCCGGCAATGTCCGTGATGGTCATCACCGGCGGCACCCTTCACAAACGAATGAACAAGCAACAACAGCAACAGTTAGTCATGCCACACCAACGAAGAGGGACACAAGACGGAGCAACGCACACGCTGGCGGGCTGGTACTTCTCCACGAGCCAGTTAAAACGCTGGTCCGGCACGGGCACGACGGCCTCGTTGGGCTCGATCGTGCAGAAGGGGAAGTTCTCGGCCGGGATGTTGAGCTTCGACATGCAGTTGAAGAAGGTGCTCTTGCCCACGTTGGGCACGCCCACGATGCCGATCTTGACGTTGTTGCCCGGGCGGCCCAGGTACACGCGCGACGTCTACAATGTATCGCCAGTGGAGCGGTTCGCATCGTTTTGTTAGTGAAACAAAAGCCGGTTAGCTCCATAAAAAACCGGAGACGCGGGGAGGGTCGTCATTTACACGCTACGTTAGCGTAGGAGGCGTCCATTTACCTCGTCGGTCTTCTTCTTCGGCGGCATGGCGGCTTGGAGGTGGTGGTGATGCGGACTTTCTCCCTTTCTTCCCCTTTGGATATGAGCGCGTGGGTTGAGCGGAAACGAATGATGGACAAAGCGCGTGGGCAAACGCACCTTCTTTTTTGGACCGCCTTGACAAAAGCACGCAAAAACACATGGGCGGGCGACAGTGTTTTATTCAGGTCGGACGATTCCAACACCTTCACAAAAGAAACAATGTCAGCAACAAAATTGTTTAAAACACGTGTGGTTGTTTAAATTGTTTAGAAATGCAGCAACACAAGTTGCGAACGCGGACGGACTACACCTCAAAGTCGGAGTTTAGAAATGGGCGCTTCTAAAGCGCGGCGGCCTGGGTGTTGCCAGGCGAGCGGCCGTTCTGCGCGAGCTTGACCTGGTCGGCGAGCTTTTCCATTGCTGCAAGATGCGTACAACGATCGATTCATGACAGCACAGAGCCATTGTCAGCCACCTAGATCAACCACAGCCATGGGAACCAAGCAGCAACTATGCTTACCTCGCTTCTTGTTGGCGGCGGCGACGCCGAGGGCGATGAAGACGGCGAGCATGACGGCCAGGAAGACGCCCACGCCCACGAAGATAGCCTTGGGCGCCGAGGCCGAGCTCGCGAGCGTGCTGCACGAAGAAATGTCCTTGACGCTGCAGTCCGAGCCCGTGTAGCACGTCTTGCAATTGCACGTCATGGTGCCGTTAATAGACGTGCACTGGCCGTTATCACTGCAGTCCGACGAGCTTTCGCAGGTGCCGCCACCCGACTCAACCTCGTATGAGCCGCACAGGTCCTCCTGGGTCGTGGTGAGGGCGGTAGAGATCGAAACACTGCACGTAGAACCGTCGTTGGAGCAAGCAGCCCCCTCGCGACTCGAGCACGTCCACGAGTCCGAAGCAACGACCTTCAGGTAGTCCGACGAGCAGCTCTTGACGATCCAGCCGTACTTGCTCGCGCGTGTGTTCGACGACTGCGTCGTGGTCGCGAGATCCGGCGCCCAGGTGCACATTGTGCTATCTGTCCACTCGGCAGGGTCCGAGTACCCCGAGTACTTGTTAAACATGGCCTTGAGGTTCGTGTAATCCGTCGTGGACTTCGAGCTGACCGTCGACAGGATGTCCGTCGATCCACCTTTAGCATCGCACGAGCAAGCAATGATTAGTCAATACTAAGCACCTTCATCAATGACCTTCAAGACTGTCAAACGTACCGGTAAACATAGGGAACAGCGAGTCCGTGCCGAGCTTGGCTTCACCGTACGAGTAAGCAATGCCACCCGACCACACTTCCGTGAAGTCCTCGGTCTTCGACGGCTCCTGGTAGAGGTACGGCACCATGCCCCAATCGCGGTTCGTCGACGAGTCCGTCTTACAACCGTACTCGCCGAACGCCACGACGATCGGGATGCCCTTCGCCATGTTAATGTACCGCTGGTACGCCTCCGTGAACGTCGAGCCGGGGCACCAACGGTACTCGTTGATGAGGTAAATGTCGATACTCTTCTGCATCATACCGTCCTTCATCGAGTCGCCGCACAACAGGCCCTGGACCTTCAGCACGTGATAATCGTCGGCGTTCGTGATCTTCGTGCCGTAGCTACTGTCAGCAGCCGCGTACGCCAGCGGCAGAATGCGCATCTTCTTTCCGTTGACAGTCATCCAGTTTTTCAGGTCGGCCACATACGCCTTGACGCACGAGGCTGCCGTCAGATCGATCTGCATGATTTCGTTCGCCACGACGATGCCCAGCGTGTTATCGTACTGCGCAAAGTTTTTGGCGATCTGTACATCATGTAGAAGCAAGTGCGTCACCGTCACCAGTTAGTCCTCCAATGCTACTGAGGCCAATATGTATCCCCACGAACCAAATGAGACGTACGTTCTTGCCGTATTCCAGCAGAAGCGCGGGGTAGCACGTCGAGCCCGACGCCGACGTGCTGCCCGAGCCGCCACCGTCGCACGAGAGCTTTTTGGTGATCGTTGAGTAGCGGTACTTGCCGAAGTACTCGTCGTTGTCCGGAGACGCCGGCACCAGCACGTAGATGCCGAGCTTTGCCATGTCTGTCATGAAGTTCTTGTACGAGTAGTCAGGGTTCACGTTGTACAGACGCAGCGTGTTGTACTCGAGGCCCGAGAGCGTCTTCGAGATCACGTCCTTGGTGTTCTTGTCGTAGTAGTCGTCGCTCACGGCGTACTCGTACGTCAACTACAAGAAGCCCAGCAGCGGTAAGAGGTCATATTCACTCTATGGAGCCGGCGATCTTCGACTCATGAACGTACCCCCTTGATGAAGAAGCGCTCGCCCGACTTGGCGTTGTACATCTTGTTGCCGCGCACCATGATGACGCCGTCCACGGCGGTCGCCGCCGCCTCATGCGAGAGCGTCACGACCGCAGTGAGCGCGGCCGCCAGCGCGGTCAGCACTCGCATCGCCATTGGTGTCCTTGGCGCGATGATGTTCCGCTGTTAACGGGATGTACGCCCTGTCTGCTTGTCAAGCAGCCGTGCGTCCGAACAGTAATAACCTGCGCGCTCCTCGCTTCTCTGTGAAGGCCCCGCGGTTCCCGACTGATCGCGCCGACTTCCGACTGATCGCGCCGACTTCCGACTGATCGTGCCGACTTCCGACTGATCGCGCCGACTCCCGACTGATCACTTGTTCGAAGTGGCTGGGTTCTGTATCGGATTTACAATGGAAAAGCTCGCCGTTTGCGCTGTTAGTGGTTTCTGCCGCTCGCGGTCGGCGCGTTCTCCTGGCAAAATCCAGTGCGACACTGCGTATCCCTGAAATACTGTTTTCAGCCAATCATCCGTGTTTAAATTGAATTAGCGACGCTGTGATTGGTTACAAAAGCTGATGTAAAAGACCGAACCCCGCCTGCGATCTGAGTGATAACCCTATGCCTACGTTTTTCAGGCTGTCTTGATGGTACCGCACACATTCAAAATAGAGCGCCCTTCTGATTTTTTTGCCGTTGGGTTGGCGCAGATTTTCGGGTCAGTTGCGGATGGAATATCCAATTTGAAATGACTTGCATTTATATCGGATATCAAATCACATGATGTCTGGTGCGGAGGTTGACTGCGAACCCATGTCGATCTCTGGATGTGTGACAACAGCAAAACTGACACTCGTGAGAGGATCGGGAACTGGAGCCGATCAAAAATTCATCGAAATGCACAAAGAGTCCACGTTTACGTTGTTAAGTCCGAAAATGCGCGGAATGCGAACTTAATCCACTTTTGACCATCATTCTCGACCTGGCTGTAGTTGAAGTGACCTACTTGAAGGGGTCAACAGAGCTCCTACTTGACTCGGCGCTCGCAGAAGCGACGGATGCGCGTGTAGGCGTCCTCAAGGACGTAGCGGGGCGCGGCGAACACGATCCGGAAGAAGTTGGGCATGCCGAAGCACTGGCCAGGCAGCACGAAGACGCTCTCTTCGTCCAGCAGCTTCTGGGTCATAGCGAGGTCGTCTTCAATGTTGGCCAGGATGTTGGTGTCGACCTTGACCTGTCACACACGTATTCAGCGGATCAGTATTACGATACTACTATTGCCGATGCATTGGCAGCAGCAACCGCCGTTATACGTACCATGGCGTACATGGCGCCCTGCGGGATGGTGACTTCCAGTCCTCGGATGCTTTGGAAGGCGTCCAAGGTGAACTTAGCATTGGCCTCTAGGGTCGAGTAGTACGACTCCTTGAACGTGGCAAGGGACTGCGCTTCCGCGCTGCCCGGCACCGGTGTCAGCAGGTCTGGGATGGCGCTCTGGTAACGACAAGGGGAGGAGGGATCACGGTTAGGCACGCTTTCTCAATTGTACAAACGTGTTATATCGCCTGCAGAGGTACACACCTGGACAAGAGAGTTGGCGCCGAGTATCAGCTGTGAGAGCTTGAAGTACGCAGACCGCACGTCCTCCAGAGCACCGTCGCGGTCGTAAACAGTGATCCATCCGACGCGCCATCCCGGGATCAAGAACTGCTTTGCAAGGCCACCGACGGCAATCACCGGAACCGACTTGGTCAGCGTCGCCATGGGCAAGAACACGTTGCCCCCAAACACCATATCGCCGTAGATCTCATCCTGTATAAAGGTGCATTTGGTGAGCCATCTCATCCAATGCAATTGTTTGGCACACGATAGCATGTGGCACGAACCGCGATGATGGGGATCTTGTTGCGCTCGGCAAGCTCGAGGATACGTTGAAGGTGGGGCTGTCAACAGTAAACATTGGACATCGAGTGTTAGTTGTGTGGTTGCAGCCGACAACTGTACGAGAAGCAGTGCCACCGACTCACCTTGGAGTAGACGCTTCCGCACGGGTTGGACGGGTTGTTCACCAGGATGGCGCGGGTGTTGTCGTCGATCAGCGACTGCATGTGATCGAGGTCCGCTTCCCACTTTTGGTCAGGCTGGATAACATGAATGGACGGTCGTGTGAGTGGCATGTCTGGCCAGCACAATGTGATGCGAAGCAATTGCACCTACCAAGAGGTTATAGAACTTGCACTCGATGCGGTGCGCCTCGCAGATGACCTGATAGAGCGGGAAGCCAGGTCTTGGCAGCAGGATGTTGTCACCAGGGTTCAGGAGCCCGTTGAGCGCAATCTCGATCGCGCCGGAGCATCCGCTCGTAATAATGACATCCTGGCGTGGTTAACGAGAGAAGATTAGCCTATCACGCTCCTCCAGTGCTGCATGGGCAGCGTAGCACACGAACCTCCTTCGTCAAAGGAGCTCGTGGGTTGCCGTATCGCCTCGCGATCGCCTCTCTCGCCTCCTCCGACCCCGCCGAGTGGATGTAGCCATTGTGCTTGAGCGACCTGTTGTTGCGTGATCACCGACGACTAATGAGATCGATCCACTTGTGTGCGGCATCAAATCAAACGACGATATAACCATACCGTGTGTTACGCACGATCGCGCTGGTGAGCACTTCGGGGCACGCGAGGTTCCCGAATACGGTCGGGTCGCCTAGAACGAACAGCACCTGCCATCAGCACGCGCCCCCAATGATCGCTCAATTCCACACTACTCACCTAACGAGAGGGGGATGAGGCTCTTGTCCGAGTTGACGGGCGGTTTGATGTTGTCCACGATCTTGCGGATCGGGTTGGAGCAGCGCTTGGAGAAGTCGGACGCCTGGATCCGCCAGCGCTTCTGCTGCTTGAGCTTGGCGGTGCGCCCTGGCGACGCCCGGTCCATGTCATCGACGGCCATGCGCTTGGCCATTGTTGCTCCGCTAGACTGTAAGTGGCGCCTGGTGTCGTCTTGCTAAGTTGGAAAATGCATCTAACTCGCAGGAGGTTGCGTCGCCGCTCGGTGTTAAACAGGATCATTCGTGCCGCACTGCCGGAAATACATGCATACAAACTTCAAGATGTTCATCCCCCAACCAGCTTCACCCCGTTCCCCCTTGGCGCTCGGTGTAGATGAACAATCGCGATGATTAGACGCCGCGTCGCGATGTGTGAGAAGGAGATGGATTTGACTTGCGCAAACTATGAACTCTGCATACAGTACTGAAGCGTTGTTGACAGTGAGAGCGGAGACCATTCTTCAACGTGGAGATAAGGTCGCCGGCGCACTAACCGGGTGGTGGAGTGCCTGTTGGGCCCTGCTGTATTGGCACAGAAGGCGAGGAAATCGATTCAAGTTGAATCTAGCAGCTTCAAGTCCTGTGTCCCCTCCAGATCCAGGAATTGGTCCAACCAGCATGGTCATTACCGAGATGCCGAAGTTTTCGCTGTTAACCCAATGACAGACACCCGTCCGACTGCGCCCTCAGATACAACAACTTCTGTGCCCCGGAGGGGCAGCATGGTTTCATGATTCATCATGCTACTATTCTGAGACTGTTGACCCGCAGAACGGGCAGGAGACGGTGGTGAGGCGCTCGAGGCCGCGCTTGGCCACCGTGAGCTGTTTGTGTCGGTCATTGATCTGCGTCGTGAGAGCTAGAACTTGGTCGTAGTGCTTAGATTGGATGAGCTCCTGTTTCTGGCGATTCAGCTCGTCCAAGTGCAATTGCATCTCCTTGACCGTCGACCGGAGCTGTTCTTGATCTGAGCCTGCCGACGCGGTTGGATGGACGTGGAAAATGCCGCGGCATTCGTTGCAGACCACGTACTCGCTGATGAGAGCGATGGTCGAGGTGTCCAAGGTCTCGTCGGGAAGAAGAGGGGCTAACTTGACTTGGGCGTCCTTTCCAGCGACGACCACCTCCTTAAACGCGATGTGGCGAGCATCAGCGGCACCAGAAGAGAGGGCGCTCGAGCCCTCATTCTTGATCAGCATTATCGCCAATGCCATCGATCTGCGGTGATGGTTGATGGAGATGACGACGGCGGGCAAGGCACGGTCGTTAGCGCGGTACAGCACGTGAGCTCCGAGTGCGAGCTACGACGTTTCACCAAACAGTGCGGGTTATCATATCATTAGTCTGCTTCAGCTGACGGTGCGAGCAGGAGGAGCATGAGCATCTCACCCGCACGAACCTGCACATGAGCGTCTTCAAGTCGCAGCCACGACGGGGAACGCTCGCGCTTGCACACGCGGCAGTCGGCAGGGCTTTCGTCAGCCGCGTTTGTCGTCCAGCATACTCGACACGTCCACGTCTTCACAGCACCGTCGCCAACCTTGCGATTGGCAAATCTACCCGAGAATCGCGCGTCCATCTGGCGTATCTATCGTCGCTGGTGCTTTATCGATCCCTCACAATCCGAAAGACTCGGGATTATGGTATTGATCTTGCCGCCTGTGCTAGCGATGCGACACCAGGAAGCAAGACGTTGCGTGGGGCATCGCGACCTCGGAATGCAGCGTCCTTGGTGATGATGGTTTGGCCGCATAACGGTTGCGCCCCTTCGTGCGGTGGCAGTGAAGCGCATGTGTGACTTTTCGCCTTTTTAACGTGGAGAAATGTGAACCCGCCATCGTCGGGTCGGCGGTGTGCGACATGGTGCACACGTGCCCACCACTCATCTCCACCACAATAACCTGCATAATTAAATATTGAGATTAATATGTGCATCTTCAAAACCCGTCGTTGAAGGTTATCAGCGCTGGATAAACCTTTATATAATAATACCCGTTCAATTCGATTCATCTTCCAGGAGCTACGGGTGGTCGGGTCGCGGCGAAGTGCATGGAGCCACCGCTCCGCGCCCAGAGTTGGAAAAAATGAGCGACGGGAGCGTGCCAACGGCGACGGAGGCCGCCAAGACGCAAGCGCCGCCTGGGCATCCCGTGCGGGAATGGATTGACACGCTTCTGCAGGCCGCCGTCATCGCCAAGGACAAGCAACAGCAACAGCAGGAGCAGCAGCAGCAGCAGCAAGGCGTCAACGGCAATGCGGCGGATGAGAACGGGAACATCGGCAACAAAAGCTCCTCGATGGACGCTCATGTCGTGACTCCGGAGGCAAAGAGTGGACATACGCACACCGACAGAGCCAAGATCACGCCAGAGTCCACAGCACTGCCAGCGAGCGCCTCTGCGTCGAGCCAATCGCCCACGAACGCGGATCCGAGCGGCGCGGAGACCCAAACGAAACGGTACCGCCGTCGGCGGTGTGAAGTGCCTGGATGCGCCAAGTTCGCGCGTTTCAACAACGCGTGCTCAGGCCATGGAGGCAGACGGCTGTGCTCTGCGGAAGGCTGCGAGCGTGTCGCTCAGTTTGGCCACAAGTGCAGCGCGCACGGCGGGATCAAGTACTGCAGCGTCGAAGGATGCAAGCGCGCCGTGCAGTCCCGCGGGTGCTGCAAGACCCACGGCGGCGGCGTTCGCTGCCAGTTCCCGGGGTGCGAGAAAGGAGCGATCTCCAAGGGCCACTGCCGCTCGCACGGTGGAGGATCTCGCTGCGCCGAGCCCGACTGCTCCAAATGGGCTCAGCGCCGCGGCTTCTGCGTCCGGCACTCCAAGTCGGTAGACGCTCAAGAGGCGAACCCTCAGCAACAGCAGGTGTGAATGCCCGACATGATATTGGTGGCACTGACATCACTGGACAAATATACGTGTCGTCGCGGGGCGAAATGGCGAGGGAGTTTGCGGGATCATTGCATCGACTTCGTGAAAGATCTTGCCAGTATCAGCGTGCTGTCACACATCGTGCCAATCCTCCACAGCTTTATTAACTGGTCGACTTCCTATGTTCTGAGTAGTGGTGAAGTGTCATCAATTGAGCCGATCATCAAGCAGGCAGGCGGGGAAGGTGGGGGGACGTGCATGAAGACGAGGAGGAGGCGGTGGATGAAGTCGATCGCACTCCTCGATCGACGGCAAAGAGCTCGCGGACAGAGCTCTGCGACATGTGCGATGCGTTTCACATTGTGATCTTGCTGAAAGCACCAACCATTGGTCATTATTTTAGAAACAAATAGAACTAATTCGTGGCGAATTAGCAACCAACCTCGCTGGTTCAAGCCCGACCAGCACTCTTTACGATTGGAGAGCTCCTACAATGTGAAAACGGCGGCGCCAATGCAGGTGACGGGCAATGCGCCGGCGTTTGCGCGCGGGTTCGCCGCGCTCTGCGTGCGCGCCGACCGACTGGACAAGTTCCATCCGGACCACGTTCACCTTTTGGAGTCTTTCGCGGCCCATCGCGACACTGGTGAGTGTTTCCCAGTGCTCTACATTGAGCACTTGTTCGATCGATTGCTGCTTCGCTGACTATCGGCGCTAGTGGTGGACATCGCGTGCAAGGAGCGGTCGAGAGGCTGCTACGCCGGCGACGAGAAGGCGCGGCAGAACGTGGAGCTCAAATTCGGCGAGTTTGTGGCCTTGTACCAGTCCTGCTTCGCTGGCCGGCCGCACTGGCTGCGAGACGTGGACGAGCTTGAGTTCTATCTGTGCCAGTGCCCCGTGGCGGTCCTCAAGCCCGACGACACGTGCTCCGAGCCCTGTCTGCCGAGCGTCATGGACGATTTGGTCGTGTACGTTTTCTTGCTGCCGGCCACGTCGGGCGATGGAATCGTCGCGTGCCACCAGCCTGCACTGAATATCTGCTCTTCACTCTTCGTAGCGCAGCCCAGAGTGCCTCGCTCACCTCCCGCTGAGTCAAGTCAACCTGTGGATGAGTACACACGCGGCGCGCACGGGGCTGCACTACGACGCGTATCAAAATGTCCTCGTCGTGCTTTTTGGGCGGAAGATAGTGACGTTGTACCCGCCGTCCGCGTGCTCGAGCCTGCATCCGTTCCCAGTGTACACCAAGTCGGCCAACCATAGCCAGGTGAACGTCGCTGACACAGATACAGACCGCCACGCAGGCTTCGGCATGGCGGAGTCTCTACAGTTCTCCGTGGGCGCAGGAGGTACGGTAAATCCTTCATCCATTCACGGCCGGGCAAAACAAGCTGATGATATTCTGTGACCTAGACGCGCTGTACATCCCTGAAGGTTGGTGGCACCAGGTTGACTCGGACGAGTACACCATCGCCGTCAACTATTGGTGGGAAGGAGCGCGGGTCCAGTTGACAGACGACCCCTGCATGACTCCGTACTATGGACGGGTCATCATGGAAGAGCTGATCAAGCAGGAATCGGCAGCGTTCCTGAAGGAACTACGCTCGTCTTCCGCTGCGGGCTTGCATCTCGAAGGCGCAGACAGCAGCGCCATAGCGTCCGAGATGCTAGCAGTAAGTGACCAGACGAAGCGCGAAGGACTGATTATAGCTCTGGAGGATGTCACAAGGCAGCGCGAACTACAGGCTTATCTCGCATCGACGTTCTCCGCTGACTGGTGTGCGCTGCTCCGCGGCGCCAGTGTGGAGTTTGCCGCAGTCTTGACTGCGTTTTGGGACGCCGCCGTCGACGGCGACTTCCAATGCGTGATCTTCGGCGCATTGGGAGGAGAGGAAGAGGCAATCAAGCGGAGTCTGCTGTCCAAACGCGAGACGTTCCAGCGCAACATGGCCGTGAGGGTATGCCAGTCCGTTTTTGGCATTTCATAGGGAACATACCCCAGTTGCGTATGGATGATTTGACGGCACTCGCAGATTGAAACTTCAATTGAGCTGATATTTTCTCGCATATTATCCGTGAAGCTAGCCTCCATTACGCAGTATTGGTCCTGTGCGTCTGTCTCCTGGTCAATGTCGTGCACCGCCGCGCTTTCTTCGTGCTTGCGTGCTCGCTTTAAATACAAGATGAGGCTCGCTCGCGTCATTCACCGCCACTTGCCTTCATAGTCATGTACAATACCTGTCGTTGCACTGGTGTCGCCGTCTGCCCCACCCGCGTCTCGCTACTGGATTGAGCACCCCAGCCACGACTCGTTCGTGTCGTCGACAACCACGTCCGTCATTCCTCGGCCAAGGTTCTTCATGGCCGACGCGACGTGCGAGACAAAATAGGGCTGCCACGCGTGCCCATACATGAATCGCGCAGTAAACGGCAGCTCGTCACGGTACGCGCGCGCCACCTTCTCTCCTCCCCACACACGGCTGCGCTCGACGATCCACGGGATCACGACCCGCTTGGGCCGGCTGTGTCGGATGACGCGTGGCATGACGTACCGCTGGAACGTCTGCTCCGTGAAGCTCTCTCCGATAGCCGGCTTCAGCGTCTCTTCCTCGAGTGTCAGCACATTGAGGAGCAAGAAGTTCAGCCGCCGAATGTCACCTTGCAACGTCTGGAGCCGCTCCTGCCACGACTGGTCGGACGACGCCACCGACACCAGCTTGGCCTCCTGTGCCATAATGTCGTCGAGAAGCACGAAGATGGACTCGTAGCACGCCGCGATCTCCCGTTTGTCAGTAAACTTGACAGCGACCAGTGGCAGCAGCACCGTCGTCTTTACGTGATGCTGGTTGCGCACGAACTCGACAAAGTGCTCCTTGAACCAGTGGAAGAACTCGCCGACGTTCCAATCCACCGATGCGTCCGACTCCTGACTGCGCTCCAAGAACCGGTCGATCACAAAGAGCGCATGGCGAACGGGCTCATGTAGACCGAGCAGGAACTGCGAGTTCCAGCTCATGTCGACGACCTCGTGTTTGGCGAGCACCGTCGAGAAGACCACGCGCTCGCCCATCCGCTGAGGGCCAGAGATCGGGATGCTGGCGACTCGCGAGAGGTTCTCCTCCGACAGTTGGTGCTGGAGGAAGGTGACGCGCTTGCTGCCGGTCGTGCGCGGTACGCCGCTCTGCGTGTGCTTCGCGTATGACAGCACGCTGCGTGGGTTCCAGAGACCGGTGTTGTTGTCCTCGTCGTCGTCCTCATCTTCCTCGCTCTCGTGCTCGGAAATGACGACCGAGACGTCGCTGAACTGCCGCGGCTGCAACGAGGCGGCGGCACGGCTGGAAATGGCGATCGACGCGAACGCCGAGCCGGTGGAGGTAGGCGGAGGAGGGCGCTGGTTGCTCTTGTTGGTGGTGGCGGCATTCGAGTCGAGCGAGGCCCAGAAGTTCACGAGCTGCTTGCCCGTCGGTCCGTCGTAGCCGTCCTTGTAGTCGATCGTCGTGAGCACGTACGCGACCTGGCTGATGTCGACATAGCACGGCGCGTTCTTGACGGCGACGTCGTCGGCCTCGGACGCCCAAATGTTGGTGTAGAACGCGCTGTCGTCGCTCGGCGGGCGGCGCCGCGCCTTGACCTGCTCCTTCCTGGCGACCATCGAGAGCTTGCTCTTCTCGAGCGGTTTCCGTTTCCCCTTGGCCTTCGTCATAAAAGTGTTGCGCACCGGCGCGTCGCGAAGCGGCTCCTCGAGGCTAATAACGGGGCGCTGCTTCATTCTGGGAAGCGTCATATGTCACGAGCACTCACTCACACGGCCAGCCGGACGGGCGGTACTACAGTAACACAGGCGCGTGGGTGGCCTGGGCGAGGGAAAGCGACCAACTGGAGGAGTTGCTCAACCTGTCACGTGGATGGTTTCCGAGACTTTAACAACCTGCCTAGGACTGGGCGAATTCCCAACTGGCGAGCGGCTTCCGTGGTATTCTCCTCGCTAGCCCTAAGGCTTAAGCGAAGCGACAAGCAGCCCGAGCAGATGGCGCGCATGTTTCACACGCCGCCCCGTGTCCATGATAGGTGACGCGGACCGCGTAAGCCACACTAAGGTAGACGGCTGACCCTGGGGACGGCAGAGAGGGCGGGCGGGCGGTGGGCGCTTCGAAATACAGTAATCCAGCCGCCCATTCTCCCTCCGGTGAAGATGGAGCCACTTCGACCTTAGTCTCGGCGCTTCGTCGGCGGGAGCGGCGAAGGTGGCGGGCGACGAAGCCAAGACCATCAGCGGCGACCCTGGTTTTGCTGTTGGTCGGAGACTTTCGCGGTTGATTTCTTCTCAGCTTGAACATGGGAGCTGCTCGCATCCTCCGCGTTCGGTGGCGAACTGCAACGTGGGGGAAGATAACGAGTCGTGATTGACTGAAATAAAAAATTTCGAAAATTTTGAGCATTTTGACCAACAAGAATCCACAAGCACGAGAAATGTGGATGGGCCTGAAAAAAATCGATGCTGAAATGAAGCCGGTGCGGTAGAGGAGGCCGCCGAAAATCTGTGTCAATGCGTAAGAAACCTTGCATACCGCATATTCCGTTCAATGCGTTTCGATAGGATATCCGTAAATACTGTACAGTGTGCACTTACTGTCGAATTTTTCGCGTTCTGATTTGGCGCGAAAACGTGACAAGACAATAATTGATTCGAATGATGGATGGAAAGCAATAGAAAGGATGCAGGGCACGGCAACATGGGGCAACATGGGCGCGCCGCACCTGGTGGGTCGGTCTCCGGCGCCCTTTCGGCGGCAGGAAAGATCGGCGAGCCGTTAGCCGGGCTAGTCGTTGGGCGGAAAGGTCGCCCGCGACCGCCTGACACCTCCAATGGCGGCCGCCCGCCCCCTGAACTGACGGCGAGCCTCTGTTCGCGACTGTCTGGCGAGAAGGACTCGATCCTCGTGCTTTTTTTGTCTCAGCGCGCTAGTTGGAGGCGCTGGCATCGAGAAAGACCAAGGAAGTCATTACGCTTCCTCGTAGGGTTCTTTCGTACGACGGCAAGCCACAGAGGTGACCAGACACAGAGCGAAGACAAGCGCGCCGCGTGAACAGAAGAGAAGCACGGAGAACGGACAGACGGACGGACGCGCAGGACACCAGGTGATGCACCAGTAGAATGGGGCAGCAGGTGTCGTATGCCAGCGGCCCCGAGAGCGGGCATCGCTGCCGTCTCAGCCCGCTGCCGCCCAACTACGTGCCGCTGTGTGATCTGATCAAGGCGGGCGACCCGGCCGCCGCGGCGACGGCGTCGAGCAGCGACGACATCAAAGATGCCATGAGCAAGATCCTGGAGTTCGGCGCGGCCCTATCCTCTCTCCCAAAAGGCATGTAGATCGACCCTATCTATTGGGTTGATGCTGCCGAGCTCGTGACTAACGTTGCTGCTCCTGTCTGTGATATGGCGGGTAACGTGCAAATGTAGCGAACGAAGTGTTGGCGACGCTGCCAACGCGCAGCCCGGAGCAGCAGATGCAGGAGCTCGTGAGCTCGGTCGACTCGTTGGACGAGCTGTTCCAGTACATCTCCAGTTTGGTTGCGCCCGCGGAGGGTTCGCCGCGCAATGGCGGCAACGGTCTCATGGACGCTGGACGACGCGATGTGGCGAACGGGACCGCTCCCGGGCTCTTTGAAGCACGTGTTGCGAGCTATGTGAAGAAGCTGCAGGTGCTGTACCAGGTTGTCAAGAAGGAGAAGCACCGTCACGAGCAGAGAGTGTTGGCCGCGCAAGTCAGCGCCGCCTCGTTGCGGACGATGGCGCCGCCCCCGCTGCCACTACCCACGCAGAACTGTCTGACGATGGGGTGGGACCTGGTCGTCCTCCTGCTGCGAGCGACAAGGAAAGATAACCCCGACCAGTACCTCAATGCACTTCGGATGATCAAGGACAACCTGCGCGCGCTCAAGCCGACGACTTACGCTGATAGCATGTACTTGGCTCCATCGGCGTCAACTGCGTTCAATTTGCTCAGTGATAGTCTGGGCGAATTGGCATCACTCCGTGTTGAGGCGCCACTCAAGAACCAGTCCCAAGAGGCCGTCATTGGAGCAAGCACAATTGAAGCGCTCGCTGAGGTTGCGCTCGCGAGAGGCTCCTTGCCAACGCTGCTGTTTGTCGTGCGCTGGCTAATGGAGCAAGACCCGAAGTCCACCGTTAACATCGACGTATCCGTGTCGAAACTCGCCGCACTGAAGGAGCAGCCGTTTTATGGGCGGTGCGAAGCATCCGGCGAGCTTTACTGCTGTGGGCAGAACTCCTACGGTGAACTCGGTATCGGTGATGACATTGAGCGTCATCTATTGACGAGCGTTGGGCTCTGCGGCTGGGACGATATTCGCCAAGTCGTGAGTGGCAATGAGATCCTAGCGATTCTCACAAACGATGGTGTCGTGCTGACGTGCGGGCTGAACAAGAGTGGCCAGTGCGGCCAGGGACACTTCGACGAGCGCGTCATGCTGCTTCGCCCGGTAGCGGCTCTACGCTCACAGAAGGTCAAGTTCATCGCTGCAAGCAATGGGTGTGAGCACATGATTGCGCTGACAGAGACCGGGCTTGCGTACTCTTGGGGGTACAACGACCGGGGGCAGCTTGGTCACGAAAATCTGACGACGAAGATTCATCTTCCGAAGCTCATCGAGTCGATGAAAGACAAGAAGCTGGAGTTTGCTGCCGTGAGCTATCACCACAGTGCCGTTGTCACGGACAGCGGCGAGCTGTACACATTCGGGATGAATGACTGTGGCCAGCTCGGGTTGGACCACACCCAGCACCAATCGACTCCCCAGCTGGTGAAGGCGTTAGAGGGCCACGAAGTCACCATGGTCAGCTGCGGCCTTTATCACACCATCATCTGCACAGCTTCGGGTGAGCTGTTCTCTTGCGGCAAGAACGACTACGGCCAGCTCGGATTGGGCCACAGCCGCCAGATGAAGGTTCCGTCTCTGGTTGGTCTCTCGAATGAGATGGCTTGCTTTGTCGCTTGCGGTTACTATCACTCGGTTGTAGTCACATCGAGCGGCCGCACATTTTCGTTCGGGCGTAACGATTACGGCCAGCTTGGAATCGGCTCCAAGATTCACCAGAACGTACCGAACGTCGTGACGCTCTCATCCAACACGCGCATGGTGCGTGCAACCTGTGGCTGCTACCATTCGGTGCTGCTGTCGGAACAGGGAGGTGTCTACGTGTTTGGTCGAAACAACAAGGGCCAGCTGGGCAATCGCAGCAGTGCCGATTCACTTCTGCCGGTGCCGCTCAAGGTCCGGCCAGAGAAGAACTCCCGCCGGTGCATCGACGTCGCTGCTGGATTTTACACGACCTCGTTGATCGTCGAACGCAAGCGTGAAAACGACGACGGAGAGTCCCAAGTGATGGACCAGACCGTCCTCGTTGCTATTTGCGGCCGTGTCGATATTGATCGATCAGGTGAGATCGAAGGCTTGAGCAATTTCGGCTCGATCTCCACCACAGGCGTGTCGCTGTTCAGCGGAAAGTGGTTCTACGAGGTGGAAGTGGTGACAAGTGGACTCATCCAAATCGGCTGGATCGACACCTACTTCCAGGGAAGCTCCGATCAGGGCGAGGGTGTAGGCGACCATGCTCACTCGTGGTCATATGACGGCAATCGTCAGCGGCGTTGGAACAGCGGGTCTTCCTCGTACGGGGATAAGTGGAAGGCTGGAGATATTATCGGCTGCATGCTGGACCTCTCCACGAGCGAAATGACTTTCTTCAGGAACGGTATCAATCTCGGTGTCGCGTACTCGGGATTCAACTGCTCCGTGACAGACAAGCGGTCAGGGTTGATGCCCGGAATCAGCCTCGAGCGCGGTGAAATCATTCGCGTCAACTTGGGGCACCAGCCGTTCGCGTACCCGCCTACAATCGTGCACGACTTCGACAGCGTGTCCCGCGCTGTTATGGTGCCAGCTTCCTCCGCGCTGATCAAGACCGTTGAGAATGTCTCGAGCAGCGACAGCAGTGCGCGTCCGCCGCGTTTGCGGGGCGCCGCTACTGTTGTGGTAAAGCAGAAGTTGTTTGTCATCGGTGGCATGGTTGTCGACAGCGGAGAAGGTGCATCGGACGCTGAGCCGAGCACTCAGGTCTGGGTGTACTACATCGATCAGAAGCGTTGGGAGCGGTGGAGCGATTTCCCAATCCCAATCCAAAATCACCAGGCTGTCGCGGTTGACGATGACCACATCTTGGTCATTGGAGGAGAGAACAAGAGCGCAACTTCGCGGCACATGGACCTGTACAAGTGTGCGACAACCACAAGCGTTGACGGCTCCCTACCGTCTTGGAGTCTCATTCAAGGCGCACTTGGGGCGGCGACATCTATGCCTACGCCTCGCGCATATCATACGGCGTCGACCATCCGAGTGCGTCTGGACTCCGTTGTCTTCATGTTTGGCGGGAAATCTGCTGATAACGAGGTGCTCGGGGACGCCTGGTACTTATCCCTCGAGGATTACTCGTGGTCGCGACTCCCGAGTTCCATCTCCCTTGACCCTGGACCTCGCGTTGGCTGCTCGTCCACAGTCATCGGTGAATGCGTTTACTTGTTCGGGGGTCAAGACAAGGATGACAAGCTTCGCGCCGATTTGTGGCGCTACAACACGTTTGACCGGCTGTGGCACTTGTGCCACGACGACACCATCTGCGTTCAGAAAGAAGCGGCTGCTGAAGCTCCCTCTGAGCGCGGCTCTCGCGGAGAATTCAACCCCTCAATGCCGGATCCTCGGACCGACTACAGCATCTGCTCCGATCTCGGAAATGTGTGGGTCCTTGGCGGATTGGACAAGTCAGGCCAGCACCTGCGTGACCTGTGGTGTTACTCAACTAACTCCCAGAAATGGAGTGCAGTGGAGACCACCTGGGCCGAAGGAGTCGACGGATGCGCGTCGGCATCGCTGTTTGTCGAGACTGGGGCTGCTGCTGGCTTGGCTAGCGCGTCCCAGAGCTCGCAAGTGGCTGCCGAAAGCGGCGGCATGTACCTGTTCGGTGGCAACTTTGTGGTCAAAGGGGCAGCGATGACCACTAGCGAGATCCATTCCATCTCTCCGGTGGACTCCGTTCGGTCGTACAGCATTGATACCGCGAAAACGGTGACGACGACGGGAAAGTCGGCGCATATCCTGAGTATTCTGCGATCAAAGTGCGGCGACGAACGCCGTCGCCAGATTTGCGCCCATGAAGCGCTCGACTCGGCCATCTGCGTCATGGCTCATCTTGACCGGCTCGCTGGAAATGACGCCCTTGGCGAAGACACTGAGTCGATCCAGCTATCCCGGTGCACGCACCGGGAACTGTGCGTCGACCCGAAGGAAAAGTCGTTCGACGCTTTGTTCACGCTGCTCCGACTGGTTTCCACGCGATTTCTCGACGCCAAGGTTGAAGAGGGCGATTCGACAGGCTTCTTTACCGAAGTGCTGTTCCCGCTTCTTACTACGCTTCGGCTTCTGAAGCTGAACTTTTTTGAGGTACGACACAAAATCACTTGGCCAGCTCGTCCATCGCCACGTTTCATGACGCTGACTATTTGAATGTGTACCGTTGTGCAGCTAATCCGCAGCGGCGTCGACGCAGCCACTCTCAGCCTGACGGATTCATCGGCAGAGT
>JAADXW010000140.1:0-35953 GCA_023337975.1 Phytopythium ostracodes
CCCCCCCCCCCCCCCCCACTGTACTGTAGCGAGCCGCCGTAGGTGGGCTGGTCGTCATTTGTCGCTAACCCGGAGGATCGACGAGAACACCCCGGGCTTTGCTCGCATCCACGAGGAACGACATCAGCAGCGCACAGTCGGTGGCTGCAGTTTGTACAGTACTGTATCTCCTCAGCAGCTGCAATCCGATCGCCGGCCAGTTCGCTGCGCTGCTGACTGACTGAGCCTAGATTTGGTGCTTGCTGTGGATCGACGAGGCGTATAGGTTTTCAATAGCTTCAGCGCGAAGAGAAGCACCCACACACGGGTAGAGAGACGAGGAGAAGCACCACGCACTGATGAAGAGACGACGAAGTGAGGCACACCCAAGCGTTTGTAGAGTGGCGAAGGAGTGCACCCAAACGCAGAAGCCTGGTATTCTACTTGCTCCAAATGTTTTAAATCCAGTACACTAATCCGAAGGTTGTATGGCACCGCTGCAGGTAACCGAGAAGTCGCTGGGCAACGCGCCGATGCGGCTGAGCAAGCAGCGCGGCGAGGTGCTCGGCCGCGACCACACCGTCGACCGCCTGATCCACGTGGGCACGACGACCGAGCTGGCGGCGTCCATCGTGCTCGTCGAGCTGCTGAATGCAAAGGCGGACGCGCGCCCACACGAGACCATCCCCCTCACTCTGGCGCTGCAGTTGAGCTTATCAATGACGCTCAATGACGCGTGCGAGTGCCGAGTCTATCGTCTGACCCTCTCGCGTTGTCTTGGTGAGGATGGCTACGCTACGGCCGAGATTACAACAGCACCACCAACTGAGAGCGTGCTCGTCGTCATTGACGCCTGCACCGTCAAGCTCGCGACCACTAGTGAGGCTACTGGCGCGGCAAGTCCGAGGCGCGTAGCCTCCTCGTGGGTGACGCCATTGTGTTTCAGACCGATGGTGTTCTGAATTAGAACATCACCGGTCTGCAACTCAAGGACTCCTGATGGAGCTGGCGGACGCAGCAGATAAGCCTGCCGTCGTGCAACTCGAGGTGTTCTGAGTAAGTTTCTTTTCTGGGCTTTATAACGAACATTCCCGAAATAGGTTCGGTCCCGATTAGAGCGCTCTCTGCCGCCCGGGCTCGGCTGTATAAAATAATAGACCGCATCGAATAAAAGCCCTACTGAAAAATCCCGTTATCGCATACGCTATTCGTCCACTCATTGTGCCTGCACACCCTAACCACTCATCGGTAAAACCACACGAAGCAAGGGAGCGAAGACTGCTGTTGCCTTCCATTAAGCAAAATGGCTCAACGGCGCAGCTCCATCCCGATTTGGCGCAAGCAAGAAATCATCACCTGGATCTCCGACGAGGGCAACGGCGTTCCGTCGCGTGCTGCCAAGCACTTTCGCGACCTTGGATTCAATGTGGACGGCAGCACCATTCGCAAGTGGTGTCACAACCGCGAGCAAATTATGGCCGCTCTACCCCACTAACGACGCGCCTCTAGTGGTGGGAGGAAGCCTCTGTCTGAAAACATGGAGGACATGCTCTACGACCTCGTCATCGGCGAGCGCCTACGCAAAGAGAAAGTCAGTTCCGAGTGGATCGCCAACCAGGCTCTCGCTGTCTACGCTTCGCTTCATGCCGACGAGGATGCTCCCGCACCGTTCGCCGCCTCTCAACACTGGATCTCCAACTTCATGTCTCGCTACGCGCTGTCGCTTTGCCGTCGGACGAACCTGACTCCGCTGACGAACGACGTGCTCGTCAACAGGGCGGTGTCGTACATGCGGTACCTGCACGAGCTCATCCCCAAGATGGACCAAGATCGCACTGTCCTCATGGACGAAACCGTCGTCTATTTCGAGGATGCGCACACGCAAACCGTCGATGTGTGTGGGTCGCGTCACGTCGTCGTGCGTTCCACCGGCTGCGCTTCTGTGCGTATCACTGTCGTTCTGGCTGTGACGGCAAGCGGTCGCAAGCTGCCACCGATTTTTATTTGGAAGGGCAAGGACATACCGACTTTTTAGAAATCGGCAGTGTGTACGTGATATACCAAAAGCGCGCGTGGATTGATTCTGGGTTGCTCAAGCGATGGATCGACCTGCAGTTTCCTCAAGTCATTGGAGGGGACGGGAAGTTTTTGGTGTGAGACTCGGTGCGAGCGCATACTTCACGCAAGACCGAGGCGAAGTGCCAGGCGAGAAACATCGGGATGTGAGTTGTCCCCGGTGGCCTCACGCCCTACCTACAAGCTGGCGACATCACCATCTATCGGGCGTTCAAGGATATTCTGTGCGACGAGATCAACGCGTGGAAGGAGAGCGGCGACGTCCAGTACAACAAGTCGGACAATCCACGTCCACCTGCGGTTGACGTCGTATGCGGATGGGTTTGTCGGTCGTGAGCAGCCATAAAGAGCAAGACTGTAATGACCTCCATCACTGCTGCGGGGTTCTCAGACAACCCGTACGACTGGCTCATTGCTCGTCACGACGTGTACGACGAGATGTTTCTAGAGAAGTGGGCTCACGTGACGTCGAAGCTGACGCCTTCAACATGAGCGAGGTGGATGATGCGCTGGACGACATCTCCATTCTGCACGAGGAGGAGGTTTAGAAGACCCGACCCGAATAAAAGCACTTTTTTGCCTTTGCTGTTCGGTTCTAATAAATAGTAGACCGGGCAATATTCGGGCATTTCCGTTAATTGCATTCTGACATTTTATTCGAATACTTCGAAATTATGTTTGCCCCAATGCCAGGAATGTTTGGTCCACATTAATTTATTGTTTTCCCATCCTTTCACCCTGTGCCCAAACAAAACGAGTCTTACACCACAAAAACACACCGCCCACGATCACAGCTCCAGCACAAAATGAACCGCCAGCCTCGCGTCGACGGCGGCGCTTCCCCCGCCCCTGCGGCGATCGCGGGAGGCCCTGCGGCTTCTCCACGTCTTGACCAGGCGGAGACGCAGCCGTCGACCCGTCGTGAGGGCCGTAAGGCGCCCGAGAACCACCAGGAGAGCGACGAAGAAGACGCCAACCGCCACAAGGAGGACGATCGCGAGCCCGACGGCGATGACGGCGCGGAGGACGCCCCTGGCGCTTCTGATCAGCGCGACGCGAGTGTCAAAGTGAACGAGGCGACTGCTCAACGCGATAAAGACGCGCCAGAGGCGGCGCCGTCGCCTCCTTCGTCTCACACGCCTGCCGAAGTCGAGGCGGTTGCGCTGGAACTCGCGCGGCGCGACTGCTGCGCGCGCCTCTGCCTTCGCGCTGCAGTCACCAATCAAGACGCCAGTCCAAGCAGCCCGAGCATCCAGCCGAGCGAGTCGCTGCGGCACCTCGTGGCGTCGCTGGCAGCCATGTCCAAGTCGGAGAAGAAGGTGTGCATGTTCACGGCGCTGTCCATCTCGTCGCTGGTCAAGCCGCCGCCGCAGCGCGCGCCGCGGCCGCGGGAAGAGCACGTCAGGGCGCGCAACCGGTTCGCGTACTGGCTGCCGCTGGTGGGCGAGGTCTGCCGCGCGGCCTTCATGGCCGTGTTCGGCGTCTCGCACTGCTCGCTCAACCGCTACCGGAAGCAGCTGGAGGAGGACAAGCGGCTCGTGCCGCAGCCGCACGGCAACGCCAACAACGCCAACGCCAAGAGGCTGGACGACGAGCTGCTTGTCCGCTGGTTCCGGGAGTTCGCCGGCCAAGTGGGCGAGCAGGTGACGCGCCGCGTGCGCGTGCGCAAGACGGAGAATGGCCAACGCAAGAGCGCCATGGTGGAGCAGCGCCACGTGCAGCTGCCCGGGCGCTTCACGTGGGAGCAGCTGCTGCGCGAGTTTGAACGGCACGCGGCCATCGACGCTCCTCAAGCGCACCGGCCGTCGCTCGCGTCCTTCCGCCGCATTCTGAGCGACAAGTGCCCGGAGATTCGGCTGAACGGCGCGTCGGCGACCACGGCCAGGCACAAAGGCGGCACCCAGCGGCAGTAAAGTCGGCCGCCATGATGGATAGTTGCAGCATTAGGCCGGTATGGTGCGTTGACCGTGTTTAAATTATGTAAAGGGGACCGACGCTAGCGCTGATATGTACGGAAGGGTCCGCATTGACCCGACCAACCGACCGACCGAGCTAATTGACGGCGGGCGGCTTAATGTTCCAGGCGCAGGACGAGAGGCCGATGGCGAACGCCTGGATGGGCGCCAGCGGGTAGCGGAAGTCGAGTGCGAACTTGGACTTGCTGAACTTGCCGAACTGCATCACGACGCGGTTGTTGCCGCTCGGATCGAGCCCCACGGCACCGCTGTCGCCGCGCTCGCTCGGCACGGGCTCGTCCTCGATCCTGAGCATGAAGTTCTTGGCGGACGCCTCGCGGATGCGTCCGCCGTGGAACTTGAGCATCAGCGAGTTCACCTCGGGGCACCACACGGGCAGCTTGCTGCCGATCTTGATGCGGTCGCTCGTCGGCGCGTCGAACGTGAACCGGTGCTTGCGCTTGTTGAGTGGCGACGGCGATGTCACCAGCTCACGCGACGGTGTGCCGCGTGGAGTGCCGCCCGAGGGCGTCACGGAGCGGCTCATGCGCGGGCACCAGACCACGCGCGACCGCCGGTCCTCCATCACGGCCGGGACGACCACCTGGAAGCACCGCATCTCGGACCCCGCGATCCCCGCGGCCTTGGTAAAGTGCGAGATGTCGGCCAAGAGCTGGCGGTCGGCGCCCTCTGTCAGCAGCACGTGGGAATGGCGACGACTACCGCCGGTCGAGGCGCCGTCTCCTACAACGGACGCGTCGGCACTCGCATCTTCCTGCGTGTTGCAGCACGTGAAGGTGCTGAAGCTTTGGTCGCAGCCCTCGCAGCCGCACGAGTAAAGCTTAAAGTTGTGCTCGCCCACCTTGCGCATCACGGCGCAGTAGTGGCCCGTCGGCTCGTCGGTGCTGTCGCCGCGCTCGGGAAACGTCTCGTACTGGGAGATGAAGAAGTTGCCGCCCACCTGCTTGGCGCTCAGCAGGAACTGGTCGCTGTTCCAATACATGCGGTACTGCGTCTTGTTGGCGCGCTCGACGGTCGAGTACGTCCACGACTTGGCCTGCGTCGGGCTCAGACACTCCTCGCTGATGTACTCGCGCGCGTTGCCGCTCTCGAGCAGGTCCATGTCCTGGAACTTCTCCTTGCGGATCGTTGTGCCCCACTCGGCGGTCGTCGGCGCCATCACGCAGTCCGCGGGGCGCGTCTCGTCGAGAAGCGTCGAGCTGCTCAGCCGGTTCGTCAGCAGCTTGGTCGCCTTCTCGAGGAACGTGAGGCTCCCCGACGCGGCGGCCGGCTCGACATGGCTGCTGGAGGGGAGATGATCAGTCGACGGAGGCGGCAGACGCGACAGGTTGTCCGTCTGGATGTGCAGGTTGGGGCGCAGTGAGTCCGTCATTTCGGATGGGGCGCGGGCCGACGCTTTCCACGCTCGCTGAGTACTCGAGTTGACTTTTGGACTGGCTGAATATCGCTCTGAAAATCCCGAAATGACCCTGTCTGCTGGTTCGTTGGGCGTGCGGCGTCAAGGCAGGCGGCGTGCTCGCGGGTCTGCTCCCTCTAGGATTGGCTCGACAAAAGATGAGGACGGAGCCGAGCCAGGGAACGAGGAGTCCAGCCAGCCCGAATAACTCCAGTTGGACGCCGCGGTCCGAGCGCGAGGACGACACCTTATCGTGTCAAGCCGCGCTTGACTTACTTCGTTCGGGGACGCGGCCAGAAGCAACCGGCGGCTATAAATACGGTGGCAGCAAGCGAGTAGGCGGGAAAGCTGTACGTCAAGGCTCACAGCAGCGGCGCTTGACAGTCTGGTGCTTGAAGTTTTGGCGCCCACGAAGCTATACTTACCACCTCGCACCCGCGTTCTGAGCAGAAACATAGGCGGTTCAACACATGAGACGGTCAGCGGCGAGAATAGACGGTCAGACGCAGGCAAAAACGGCGAAGGAGCCGGAAATAGAGCACGTACGCGGCTCGGAAGGCCCAGGAGCAGTAACAGCTTCGGGCCGTCACACGGGTCGGTCGAGATAAGGCACGCGCTAATGATAACGGCCCAATCGCAGCGTCCTCTTGAATCAGCTCATCCGAACGCGCTGAGCACGCGGATGCAGAGCGAGTTAGCCGGTCGGTTAGTAATCACACATCCCCATCAGACCCCCCCGTCCACTGAATATGAACCATCCATCAGTGTTGTTGCAGATTCTTCGTCGCTCCAATCTCTCCTTGTGTCCTATTCGCTCGCGGGGCTCTCGATGGGGCGGTCGCCCGTCGAGGCTTCGTGCGTTGGACCAGTGGGCTCAACATCACCTTCTTCATCGACATGGTCGCCAGCGTCCCCGCCTTCACCCGACACTCGTCCTCCATCCACGTTGTCTTCAACTGCAGGGCGGCTCACTGGTTCGGTGGCTGTGATCGACGCCGTCACTAGACTTGCGGCGGCGGCGGCAGCAGCATCTTCATCTTCTGCCTCCTGGTCGTCCACCATTGGTGTGATCTTGCCGATAAGTGCGCCCTCGCTCTGCTTGATCGCTTTCCATGCCGCCTCCACCTCCTTGACCGCCAGCGTGTACCTGCTGTTCATCTCGATCGAGTACGACTTGACCGGGGCCTGCATGGCCTCCCATGTGCGCTTCCGGTCGCCCTGCTGCCGCCGCACGCCATTCACCACTGCGTCCTCCTTCCATGCGCAAATGAGCTCAACCTTGGGCTTGGCCTTGCTCCCATTCGGCGTCTCGGGCGCATTATCCTCCGTCTGATCCAGCCACTGGCAGGAAAACCCGAGCGCGCGGTCCGGGCGGAAGCTGCGCTTGACGGACTTGCGGAAGAAGTCGGTGAACTCGGGCACAATCACCTGCTTCCGCTTCCGCTTCTGCTTTGGTCCAGACAGACACGACGTCGCGACTGAGAAGACACGCGAGACACCAGCAACCACAAACCGTGCAACGCGCTCGATCCCCTTCATCGCCACTGCAGCAACCGCCAGCATCACCGGGAGCAAGATCGTGGACAGCAAGATAGCAACGACCGTCGCGGCAAAGAGGATACCCATGAGCATCACGTGCGAGCGCACGAGCTTCACGACAAGCCCGTACTTGCCCAGGGCGTCGAACGTGGCGGCTTTCTCCAGCAGCAGCGCGTACAGATCCGAGCTGGTGGCGTTCGGGTTGCTGTTCAGCAGCGACGAGAGCCCGACGGTCTTCATGATCCAGCGCAAGTCCACCAGGTTCGCCTTCATGAGATCCGAGTTGCCGTACATCCACGCGGAGAAGCCAAAGTGGATCGCGAGCGTCCAGGGCAGCGCGCGCAGCGCGACTTCGCCCAGCGCTTCGTCATAGGTCGTGCGCACGCTGTACAGGTGCAGAAGCGACAGCTTGTCGAACCAGTAGGTCGCGATGGATGTGAGCGCGGCGATGAAGAGCAGGATGGGCGAGCCGCCAGCAAACATCATGGTCACAAACACCGAGTTGAGAACCATCGGGTAGCGCACCGACATGTCGAAGTCGGGCCCGGCGTACAGCTTGTCCATCTGCTGCTGCGTGCGGATGGAGCGGCGCGAGAGGAAGCGCGAGAGCGGTGCGAGCACGAACATCTGCACGAGCAGCGTCAGCTGCGGCATGATGGCGTTGATGAGCATGGTCGTCGTGATGCCCATGCCGACGCTCGGGTACCACTCGCGCTCAAAATCGTGGTACTTGCCCTTGAACAGCTCTTTCACCACCGGAACCGACGTCAGCCCGAGTGACGCGTTCACGAACAGCACAATGATGGCTGTGTTGAGAAGCTGCGCGCCAAACGTCTTGAGGGCGATCGCGAGCATCTTAGCCGACTCACTGCTGTGCCGCTCAAAGGCCGCAAGTGCGCGGATCAGCATCTTCAGCAGCAGGTTGATGATCACCACGACCGCGGCGGCCACGACGATGTACGCGTTCTTGAGCGAGTAGTCCTTGATGAACGCGCGGCAGGGCACGTAGTCGTCCCAGAGGTTCTTGGCGCCGTTCACGTACCCGTACTGCTGAATGCTGGCCGTCAGCGCGGTCGAGCAAAAGCAATACAAGACGTGGCTCGCGAGATACGTCTCGCACGTCTGCCCGCCTTCTATCACGAGCTTCTGGTAGTTGAAGCACGGCAACGTGCTGCAGACCTGGTCGCTTGTCTCGGACACGCACGGGTCGACACAACGCACTGGCGATGGGTTCGACGGTCCGTACGACGGCGTGAACGTGAAGGCGTTGACGATGCCGTTGGTGTACGCGATGTAGTGCAGCGATCTTTTGTTCGCGTCGTCTGTGCAGGTCACTCTCCGGTTCCAGTCGAGCTCCCACTTGAGCTTCCGGTTCGACGCGTACGACCTATTGCCGTAAAACACCTGCGGCAGACTCGTTTCGCACAGTCCGGCGGGCGGCAGCTTGCTCTGGAAGTCCTGCTGCGCCGACTGCGCCGCCGAAATGACAATGGCCGACGCGAGCAGCAGCACGAACGTCAGGAAGTTCGTGAACGACTGCCGGTAGAAACGGCCGCGGTCCGTCACTTCCAGGTTCTCCCACAAAATGTTGGAAGGCTCGGGCGCAGGGGACACAACCAGCGGGAACTTACCATCACGGAAGCGAAGCAGCTCCGGCTGGAACTCGCGCGGCAGCCAATGACTCGAAAGACGGTAGTCGCGCAGACACCGACGGCGCGACTCGAGGTTGTTGAACACCACGAACGCGCACTCGCAGGCGTCCCAGTTGAACGCGCGCTGGGTCTTCGTCGCCGCCTTCTTCGCCTTCTTCGCGGCCGCCGCCATCTTCTCCTTCGTGCGCAGGGCCGATGACGCGCTCTTCTTCAACGCGGTTGGCGGCCCAGCCTCGGACATGCGCATTTTCTTCTCGAGTTTGTCTTGCGCCGCCTCAGCTTTGGCTGTCTTCTCCTTGGCTGGGAGTACTTCCCGCAACTGCTTGATGTTGCGCTTTGCCTTGTCGAGCCGTGTAAGCAGCTTGTCGAGCTTCTTCATCGAGGAATGGATGAGCTTCTCGTCTGCAACCTTGAAAGTCGACGGCGACACGCGCTTCTCCTCGTTCAGCGTGCGGATCAGCGTCTTGGTCTCGGAGATGCTTTGTGTGAGCGCCTCCATCGACAGGAACGCGCGCAAAAGCCCGCCTGTCGGATGTCCGACGCTCACCTCTGCGATCCACGTGTTGAGATACATCTTCTTGTCAGAGCCTCTATTCGTTCCCTTGAGATGGTCGAGGTTCGTCACCACGCTGTTATTCACCGACACGGGCAGGCGCGAGTTCTTGACCTTCTGCCGGCGACCCCAGCAACATCCGAACCAAAGCGGGAAGTACTGGTCGCGAGTCATCGGGTCGTACAAGCTGTTGAAGTGCTGGAGAATCTCCTCTTCCGTCGCGTCCGAAGGCAAACCACGGACGAACACGGCGTACTTGGCCGGCGTGAGGTTCTCGGTCAGGTGCAAGTCGATCGCTAGGCGCACGCGGCGCCAGTAGAACACACAGAACAGCGCGAAGAAGAGCGAGTACGCGCAGTCGCTGAACGTCAAGATCCACGTGACTCGATACGGATCGTCTGTCAGCGGCGTCGTGACCGTCGTCCACGTGCAGTCAATGTCTCCTTTGGGCGAGCACATCAGCGTGTTGTTCGCGATCTGGCTGTTCACTCCCTGGTTACCCAGCGACGTGTACGCGAGCTGCAACGGGTCGACCATCTTGCTCGTAATGCCATGGCCATACTTGTTCAGCACGATCGCGGGTAGCGCCATGACCCCCATGATTATGAACGTCACGCTCAGGTACTTGGTCAGCATGAAGTACAGCTGGAGGCCGATACCCAAGGCGCCAATGTCGCTCATCTTGGCCTTGAAGGCCGTCTTGGACCCCCCTGCGAGCCGATTCAAGCGCGCGTTGGCCATCGCGATCTTGGCCATCGCCTTGTAGTCATTGCTGGAGACCAGCGCAGTCGACGCGTCCGGAGGGTTTCCAAGCGAACTGCCAGCATCTGACCCACGACGAAACGCTTTCGCGTGGATGGGTACCGGGCCGTGCTCGTCGTCGTTCTCGCCGTCTGCCCCCGGGGAGACGTCAACAACAACGTCTGCGGCGATGCTGACGCCACCGCCATCGCTCAGTCCGTTCGCATCGTCGGGGACGCTGACGCCAGTATCGGTCTCCTCCAGCGTCTTCTCGCCAACTTCACCGACGATCGGTTCATCCGCAGTGGATGTTTCATCGCCCGCGGGTTCTAGACCGCTTCCTGCCGACGACGCGCCTTGCCGCTCGTCGCTGTTGACTGGATCGGTTGCGGGGACGTCGTCGGACATCCTGACCAACGTGCACGCTCAATTGATCTCACAGACCGCGTAGTTTAAACACTGAGGTGTCGTTGTCTCTTGGTACGAGCAGTTGTGATCGAGGGCTTCTTAAAAGCGCCCGACCTGGAGCGTCGTAACTGTTCATTGAGCAGTCATTCGCGACGTTTCCGCTGCGCCGCCTCCCGTTCTAACTGCTCGTCGCTCCATACCCGCGTACTATCGGATACGTGGCGTTCCAGGCTGGTACCAACCAACCAACGCAGCTCAATGCGTTGACGCTGATTGGTGCAACGGAAGCGGAGGACGCGTCATCAGCACCGCGCTGCGAAGGCGACGCACAAACAGAGGCGGAAGCTGCATCAGCCACTCGGTCGGCTGCAGATCAAACCACCGCAGTACCACCTGTACGGCCTGTCGGCGGGTGCTAACCTCCAGTGCTGACGCATTCAAAGCCATGTCCACGCACGCAGTCGCACACGGCAGCTGCCAGTTTCTCGACTCCTCGGTGGAGCGGATCGATAAAAGCTCAGCGAACCACTCCGCGGTCTCTTCCATGTACTTGCTCGCTTCTCCACGTCGACAGGACGCCATCGTCGACACGAGGTAGCTAGCAACGCGCGTTGTCCACTCCTTGCCGATGTGGTTTGAAGCCACGTCGTGGTCGCGAAAGAGCTCGCGAAACTGCGACAACGGAAAGTTGACCGCGAAGTAATCCGCCCCGTGAAAGGCTGCAAGCAGCTCCAGACTCTTGCCGAGCTGGAACGAAGCTTCTGCACTTGCCATGACAGCGTCCGGCGCTGCAAACACCTGGCGTGAGAGCTTCTCGGTGAACGCCTGCTGGAATGTCGGGTATGCACCATCAATCTCATCCAACTCCTCTCGCTCGATCGCCCTCGAGATGCGGTGCATCATTTCGACTCCAGTCTCATCGAACAGCTCCTGCTGCTTCATGCTCGCATAACCGGCGATCACCATCAGCACATGCAGCACCGCGTCCTTGAGAACCATTTGGCGCTCGCGGTACTTCTTGTCCATCTCGATAGCGAGTAGCTCCGGCGATATCTCGACCATGATCGCAGCCAGCTGCAGCCCTTTGATGTTGGGGTTAAGGCAGATGACGTCGAATAGGAGCACGCGCGAACGAGCGATCAAACCAGTCGCTCGACACAACTGTGCGTGCAGTGCGCAGACGTGGACGAGGAACGCCTTGTCGTGGCTAGCCGGGTTCGAATTCGTTCGGGAGGTCCATTCGCTCACAATCCTGAGCTGGGAGGCAGCAGCGTCCCCTGCGAGAGACGCGTTGTTCAGTGGAAATCTCTCCTCCATCACCAATCTCCTCAACACGTCCAGACACTGGTCCAGCTCCCAAAACGCCGAGGAGTCCGCGGTGAAGGCGTCCTTTGCGGTATCGGGCGCATTCATGAGCTGAAGGAGCAATCGCTGGCAAAGCTCGCTCAGTCGCATCGACTCGTTCCTGAGGACGTTCCGTGTTCGAGGTGTGCGAAAGACACGAAGGGCTCCTTTCAGCGCGAACATTGGCGATACGTTGTTGTCGCGGTAGAGCTTCGTCAAAGCCGCGCACAAGCTAGTCTGGCACCAGAATCAGCCAAACCGTCAGCCTTAAAAGATAAAAACACAGACAGAAGTTCAAGCAACAAAATCAAAGCAGTGACGAACTTACCACGTACTGAGGGTTTGACGCGAAAAACGTCGCGCTGCATCGAACCAGCGCCGCGAATGTGCGCGCAAGGTACTTGTCGTTGAGCTCCTCTCCGTCCACGCGCATGATCTCCCGCTTGAACGCTTGCCGCGCTTTCAGCAAGAATGTGTCCCTCTTCTTGTTCGGCTGAGAAGCCTGAGCGCCGCTATGAAGAAGTTCTTTCTTGGCTTTGTCTGCATCGCGCCCACTTGGTCGGGCCGTGTCAGGTCGGACTGACTCGGCGGCATTTTCAGGACCAACGGGCTCGTCATCAAACACCTTTTGCTTCTTCACGACTGGTTCGTCGTGTAGCGTCGTCACAGGTGGAGCAGACTCGCCACGATCCATGCCGTCGATGCTGCGCTTGCGAGAGGAGGACGCGACCTGCGCAGCACTTTCTTCTGAATCAATCGCCATATCCGTCCGTGTCGCTGACTTGGTAATATTGGCCTCGCGTGGCGACGCCTCCTCAACCTTGTCTGCCTCAGCTTCCGGCACAGGAAGTTGGTCGCCGCTGTTTTTGTTCTCAGGAGTCGTGCTGGATCCATTCTGCCCCTCAGTTGGAATCGTCTTCCTTAGAGCCATCGCCAGCGCGCTCGTCCCACCGCTACTATCCGATCTCAGCGTTTGAAGCGGTGTCTCTGCAAAGTTGTTGCTTCCTTTATAGACTGCTGGAGATGCTGGTGACGATTCGTCAGCCAGCGCTTCTTCAATCTCGACAGCCTTATCGTCGGTGTCATCAGCATCGCCTCCCTTCTCGCCGTCCTCGTCACTGCTGTTGCTGCTGTCACTGCTGCCGCTGTCGCTGCTACTGGAACTCAAGCTGAGGTTGTTCTCCAGCGCTGCAACTTCTCTTGGTGCATGCGTATCACTGCTAGGCTGCGAACGAGGCTCCGCCTCTTCGTCGAAAGAGGATGCGAGCTCAGCGTCGATCTCGTCGTCGATCGACTTGAGAAGCTGAGCGCGCGTCTCGGACAGCTGATCTGCCGGCTTGGCGGTGCTTACCGCACGTGTCGGTGCGTCCTGTTCACCTTCTGAGTCGCTCGTTGCTAATTCTGCATCAATGGCAGCACTAGTCGCGTTATTCAGTCGCAAAGGCGCCGGCTCCTCCTCGTCGCTGCTGAACCCGAGCTCCTTGTCGATCGCGCTGGAGATCTCCGCGTCGAAATCAGTCTTGGCAGTATCGCTCGGTTGATCCAGCACGTTGCTCGTGATGGGTTGTGCTGGCGTCGCTACTGGCTCATCGTCCGAATCGCTCATCGCCAGCTCCGCGTCGATCGCGGCGCTCGTCGCGTCGGTGAATGGGAGCGGCAGCGCGGGCGGGTTGGTGCTGTCAAAGGCCACCGGTTGAAGCAGGTCGGATGTGTCAGCTGCTGTGGCCGTGGACTCGCCAGTAGTCTCTGTCGTCTGTCCCAAAAGCAGCTCCAGCGGATCGGAATGATCAGCCTCTTGCTCTGTCTGGGCGCCTTGGTCGCGCCCGCGCGCACGCAGTGCCTCCACAGGCCCAGAGAGCGCCGTCTGCGCTTCAGCGTCCGCCCTCTTGCCCTCTGTCTGCACCACGATCGTCCGCGTTGCAGCGCGCGCTGGCCGCCTCCTCTCCAGCGCCTTGCGCTCGGCGTCGGCGGCCGCCACTGCCCGCTTGGCCCCCTCCAGCTCGGCCATCAGCGCCTCCACGCGCAGCCGGTACTCGCGCAGCCGCTGCGCCGCCTCCTTGAGCCGCACCTTGGTGATCTTCTTGTACTCGGCCGCGCGCGTCGCCTTGTCCTCCAGCTCGGCGATCACCAGCGCCTGCTCCTGGATGATCTCCGCCTGCGACAGCCCGCCGCCGCCCGCTAGCAGCGCCAGCTCGTCCTCGCCGATCTGCCGCTCGCCACCGCCGCGCGCGCGGCCTCCTCGCGCGCCCAGGGCGTCGCCATCGCCACCGCCGCCACGCTCCATCCCCGTCTCCGCCAGCGCTTTGGTCAAGTGCACTTTCTCGCCATGGGGAAGCATTCCCATACCCAAATTTATTTAAATTCGGCTATCCCCATCCACTGTTTTGGGGGTGAATGCCCGACCAGTCCTCTAATCCAGTACGTTCTGGAATTTCGTCGATCAAAATGGCGCTGCTGCTGCCTCGAGCAGCCACCGCGCGGCGCCTCGGCTGCTGCCTGCTTAATGGCGTCGCGGCCGCTGCCGGGACGAAGGTCGACGCGTGCGCGGCCCGTCCGCCTGCGCGCGCGCTGCCGGCGGTGCCCGTGCAGTCGCTGGCGGTCGCTGGCGGCTGCCGGGGGATGCGCGACTTCCCGATCCAGTTGCTCATCCGCAACCACAATTTCCTGCGAAAAGTGGGCAGCAAGGCGTTCGAGGTCAAACGCGAGTGGAACCTGGGCGTTGAGCTGCAGCCCTCCGAGGTCAAGTCGCTGCGCGCGCGCCACGGTGACCTGTCGGCCGCGTTCGCCGAGTTTTACCGACATGAGCTGTTCCTGCACCAGCTCCACATCCCCGGTGCGTTGCGACGGTCGAGTGATGGATTGGATTGGTGAAGTTCGTGCACCGCTAATGCGTCGCGCTATTGTGTGTGCGGTGGACAGTGTGGAGGAACGGGCTGATCGGCCGGCCAGAGCCCATGCGCGTGCGTAAGCTGCTCGCCAACCGGTCCGAGCTCAAGAAGCTTGAGGAGTTCATGACGCACCAGAACGCGCAGCTGGTACTTTCGCTGAGACGGCATCACTTCTCTCCTTCTTCACAACCTCGTCATCTGACAATGCCCGCGCGTGTATGATGGATAGATCCCGATGCGGCTGGAGGTCGGCAGCACGGGCTGGATCAAGGTCGTGCTGGCCGCGTGCTACAAGCAGAGCCAGGTCGACACGCGCAAGCGCGACAGCGAGCGGGAGATCAAGCGGCAGCTCCGCGACTGGTGATCCATCGGAACATGACGAGTGACGGGCAGACACAACCAAAAATGCAATTATCTCGTTTCGCCTCTCCGCCTCTTGCCGTCCTTGCCTTGATCCAAGCCCAAGGTTGCGCTCCTACCGCATCTTCCTCGGCACAGGGCCAGACCCGCGAGTGGGAGACTCGAGTTACCATTTCGCGCTCCCCGCCGACGGGTAAGCGGCGGTGCCTAACAGCAACCGCCCGACTTCTTCTTGCCGCCGCCGTACGGATCCACGATCTCCGGCAGCGCGTTGCTCTCGGTCGAGGCCGTGGGCAGCGCCTGGCTGATCTGGATGAACAGGTCCGACACGTTCGTGTCCTCCTTGGCGCTCGTCTCGATAAACAGCGCGCCGATCTCCTCCGCGTACGCCCGCGCCTGGGACGCCGTCACTTCCTGTCGCCGGCAGTCATTCACAACAGGCAGGAGCGTCAGCCGACTGCCACTTGCCACACACGTCAACCCGAGCGCCAAGAACGCACTCGCTTCTCCTCGAGGTCGCTTTTGTTGCCCGCGATGGCGATCACAATGTTGTCCGGCCCGAGCTGCTTAAGCTCCTTGACCCAGTTCTTGAGCGTCGTCAGCGATTGCTGCCGCCGTCAAGCACACACAATCGCTCCCGTCAGTCACAAACTCGCTCCTACCCTTCCTCATACAGCCCACAGTCGCTCACCTTGCGGGTGATATCGTACACGACGATGGCGGCGGCCGCGCCGCGGTAGTACATGGGCGCCAGGCTGTGGTACTGCTCACAACCGACACACACACACACACGACACGTCAGAGTGCTTGCCCGCCCTCCTACACCACCAGATACAGGCGGGCGGCACCTTCTCCTGGCCGGCCGTGTCCCAGATCTGATACTTGATGGGCGTGTCGTTGACGACGATCATCTTGGACATGAAAGACGCGCCGATGGTCGACTCCGAGTACGGCCGGAAGTTGTTGGTCACGAAGCGCAGCACCAGCGAGGACTTGCCCACGCCCGTGTCGCCCAGCAGCACCACCTTGACCTCGCGCGCCTTGCCCGACTCGGCCATCCTGTCCTGAAGTAGCGAGGGAGGGAGGAGAGGGAGAGGAGAGCGCCCGCTGTGCGTGGAATGTATATCTCGCGCCGAATGCTGCGACGGCACGTTCGATTGACCGACCAGCCTGCCCGGAAGAGAAGAAGCGACAATCACTCCGACGCGAAGAGCGGAAACGGAAGGAAAAACCTTACGTAATGCGAGAAAGGCTCCCGATGAAGTCACGAGTTGCCAAATACTCCCATAGAAGTGACAGACTATAGTAAACTTTAATGGGAGGAGAGGATGGACAGCACGAGGTTTTTTTGCCGAGATCAGAACCAGAACGGGCCTGTATAGAGAATAATCACGGTAGTTCCAACTTGATAACCGCTTTCAGTACGTATAGACGACTCTATTTCAGTACACTGTATGGTACGTGAACGGCGGACGCTGTATTGCTGTACGAGCATTGACGCTATTCGAAGGCTAAATCAGATCGGCAAGGAGATGAAGGCACTGAGCTTTTTTCGCTTTCGACGGGCGGAAGCAGCGCGTCTGACATGAACGTCTGGGTGCGTGGTCGACGCAGTCAGAGATCCAGGTGCTGATTGGCGAGGAGGTCGCCCACATATCCATTACATAAGATCAGACCTTAGATTATTACAGGTCCTTAAACACGATGTATGAATCGACAATACAACGAGATACTCATCATTACTTAAGTATAACTAGTTTATACAGGTGTACCCACAACGAAGTGTAACTCATCCAGTCAGTCACTTTGATACATGCCAGGAAGTGCATCCACCCACGAAACGTCCAACATTGAAACGGAGGAGCGCGCACTTCAGCGCTGCTGCGTACCCACCGCCTGCTCGTCCCGCTCCGCTCCCGACGCTCGAGCTCACTTCTCAACTGGCCGCCCAAGCCCCCAAGCTTCTTCCCAAGGCCCCTCCTCCTACCGCTGATGCGTCTCCACGCGCTGCTCTCGGCCGGCATCTTGACCGCCGCCGCCGGCCACGCCGCCGCCTCATTGGACGACGGCGGGCTCGTAATCAACGGCTGGTACGCGTGCAACAAGACGGAAGCGTCGGGGCTGCCGGGCACCGTGCCCGTGCCGTTTGAGTGCGCCGAGGTGCGCGTGCCGCTCTGCTGGGACGGCATCTGCACGAGCGACAAGACCATCGACCTGTTCGTGCGGCGGCTCCCGGCCGTCGTCGACAGTGGAGACGAGCGCGCCAAGTCGGTGTGGTTCCTGCAGGGCGGGCCCGGCGGCTCGTCGACCGCCAGTACGTTTGCATCAACCTCTCTCTGTGCGCATCGTGCTGCGGGTGGCTTCTAACACATCCTGAACAGTGGACAGCTACATCGAATACTTCAACGCGACGGCGGGCGGGACGGTCAACCTGTACACGATGGACCACCGCGGCACGGGGCGCAGCTTCTTCCTCACGTGCGACGCCGCCCAGGCGTTCGCTGCCACCAGCCCCGAGGGCACCGAGATCTCGCCGGACGAAATCCCGGCGTGCTTCGAGGACCTGTCGTTCCAGATCGACGGCCACTTCGAGGCCTTCTCCGTCACGAGCGCGGCCAAGGACGTGGTGTACCTGGTCGAGCAGCTCAACGGCGACGATGAAGACGTGTTCATCTACGGCGTCAGCTACGGCACGTACCTCACGGAGCGCATCATGCACCTGGCGCCCGTCAACGTGCACGGGTACATCCTGGACGGCGTCGAGTCCGAGGACAACCCGTCGTTCGCCGTGACCAACACGAACCGCATGCGTCCAGGCGAGCGCTTTGCCGAGGCCTGCGAGGCCGACGCGCTGTGCAGCTCCTACTTTGCGGATGAGCTGGCGCAGTACGGCAACCTGACGGCCGCCTGGATGGCGCTGTACGACGAGCTGGACAGCGCCGCGCCGGGGGACTCGGCGTGCGCGGACCTGATCGCCGAGGCCAACACGTACGCCTACGCGTCCGACTACCTGCGTGCCAAGTTCGAAGCCGACTACATCAAGAATCAGGCCAAGCGCACGCTCGTGCCGGCCATCTTCTACCGGCTGGCGCGGTGCGAGGACGTTGACATCCCGTTCCTGCGTGAGGCGCTCGCCATCCCCGAGTTGTCATCGTCGTCACCTGCAGCAGCGCCTTCTGCTGTATCGACGCCGTACGACGAGGTGGCGGAAATCTCGCCCTTGCTGCACTGGATCATCAAGGCGTCCGAGATGTGGACCGAGCCGTCGCCGTCCTGGAACGAGGAGTACGCCATCTACCGCTCCGGCGTGTTCACGGCCGACCCGTCCAGCGAGTTTGCGTGGTACTGCTACATGACGAGCGACTTCTCGTCGCCGGCGTGCGCGAACGTCCTCGCCGGCAGTGCAGCCACGGACTTGGACGCGCTCGACGATGTCGGCCCGTTCACGTACTCGCCGGACGAGTACTACCACACGTTCGCCGCCATCCCGGACAACACGAGCGTGCTGCTGTTCAACGGCGAGCTGGACTTCCAGACCGTCAGCGAGGGCGGCCAGAGCGAGTTCGAGAACCTGGTGGGCGACCAGAAGATGATTGTGACGTTCCAGTACGGCGTGCACGGTACGGGCTTCCAGCCGACGACGACCGACGACACGACCAACTGCGGCCCGACCATCATGACGCAGTTTGTGCTGCTCGGGGGCGACCTCAACGCCATCAACACGACCTGCATGGAGCACGTGCCGGCCATCAGCTTCAACGACTCGTATGCCATCGAGACCACCTTCCCGGGGCTCACGGACCTGTACGACGGCGAGATGCCCGCCGACGACGGCGCGTACGAGCAGGCGACAGACGACGTCGACAGCGCTCGCCACCGCCGCGCCAAGCGTTACGGTGTGTACCACCTCTGATAATGCGAGTTGGCTACACTTCCACCTTGTAGAGCGTTCGCTTGTTGATGCCGTTGGCAATTGGAATTGTGTGAACATGCAACATGGTACGCAGACAATTGGCTGGTAGCGTGTGGAGTCTCAGGGCCCTCGCGAGGAGAGCCGCGACAGCTTCGTTTGACGTCATAATGTTCAACATGATCAGACGGCACTTCCTAATGGTAAAAGCTAGGATTTCATCATTCTCCACACGCAGCAGCAGCAGCTCAAGCCACTCGCTCATGCACACAACAACACGCACACACAACAGTCTCCTACGATCGACACGCAATCGGATTCGTTGGGTCCCTCAACTGGATAGGTTAACATCACTGGAGTCAGTGTAATTCTAGAGTTTAGACTCTCATCGGGGCCGCAGCGCAAGCGCCTTCCATACGACACTCACAGCACACGCAGACATAGCAAACACTCGATCGCAGCACAAGACGAGGAATGAGAAGCTACGCCGCGACTTGCTGGCTGCTTTCGGAGTGAGCTCCTCGCCTGGCCAGTCGTTTCCCAGTCGATGTACCGGTCATAATACCGGCTAAATACCGGTCTTTGTGCGCAATGAAGGCGTAATTACTCGCTTTTTACGTAAGAACTATGTACCTTACATCCGCCAGTCGACTAGGTTTTATTGTATTTTTGTCGTCCTGAGCTTTCCACGCATTAGGTTTAATCAAACCGCATCGCATCCGCCGGTGCAGGCGGCATCGGCTCTACAGCCACGCGAGCACGTAGGGCTTCACCAGCTTGTAGCGGCAGGTTTTAATGAGGTGGTCGCGGTCGAACTGCTGCGGGTAGTGGGCGGCCAGCCAGCGCAGAACGTCAAAGTGGCCCGCAATGAGCGCGCCCTCGAACCCTTCGGGTGAGCAACCCTCCGATCTGTGCTCGCGCAGGAACAGAAGCATGTCAAAGTGTCCGCTACTCGCAGCGTTGTCCATAGCAGTTGCCGAGCAGCCCTCCGGTCTGTGCTTATGCAGGAACTGAAGCACGGCGAAGTGTCCACCGTGTGCGGCGGCTTCCATTGCATAGATCGAGCAGCCCTCGGTGCGGTTGAAATGCAGCCACTGGACCACTTCACGGTATCCGTTAGCAGCCGCGAAGTCCATGGCCATACAGGTGCACCCTTCAGTGCGATTCGCGTGCAGCCACTGTACCAAATGAAGGTGACCGTTAACAGCCGCCATGTCCATTGCAAAAGTTGTGCACCCTTCAGTGCGAGCCGCATGGAGCCACTTTACGACTTCCAAATGCCCGTTTCTGGCCGCACCGTCCATTGCCTCGGTCGCGCAGCCCTCGTTCCGATTCGCGTGGAGCCACTGCACCACATCGAGATGCCCCTCCCAAGCAGCAGCGTCCATCGCTTCCGTCGTGCAGCCTTCGCTCCGATTCGCATGAAGCCATTGGACGACGTCGAGGTGGCCTTTCGCAGCTGCTTCGTTCATCGCCGCGGTCGTGCAGCCCTCGGAGCGATGCCATCTCAGCCACTTGATGACCTCCAAGTTCCCATTCCGAGCGGCATCGTCCATGGCTTTTGCCGTACAGCCCTCAGTCATGTTGGCATGAAGCCACTGAACGGTCTCTAGGTGGCCGCGCGCGGCCGCGCCACCCATCGCCGCTGTCGTACAGTCTCCGAGGCGGTTCTCATGGAGGAACTTGACGACGTCCAGGTGTCCATTCAACGCGGCCTTGTCCATGGCATCCTTTGTGAAGATCGGGCCATCGCTGGAGTTCGTGTGGATGTATCGCACGACGTCGAGATGATCGTTCTCCGCGGCCTCGGCCAACATGTTGGTGCTGACGTCGAATCGTCCGGTCTGGTGCATCCACTGGAACATCTCCAGGTGACCCGCGGCTGCAGCAGCGTCCAGGCACTTGAACCGGCCTTCCACGTCGAATAAATTGTTGGCGAGCAGCCACTTGGCGACGGCGAAGTGGCCATTCCGAGCGGCGGCATACATGACGAAGGGCGATCGTGACAGCTCCAGCCACACGAAGTCTTGCGCGCCAAGCCACTCGAGCACTTCGAGGTGGCCGCAGCGTGCCATGCGCGTCAGACTCAAGGAGTGAACGGGTGGGGCGTTCCCGTCGGCGATTTGCCTGCGAATGACTCGGTCAATCTCCGACGCGAGCCAACGCACAATAGGGAGATGCCCCTTGTCCGCAGCGGCGACCAAGCATTCCAAGTCTGCATTGACCAAGTTCGCGGCTGCTGGTAGGGTGACTGATTGCACGGCCGGCAACACCCGCGCCTTCTCACGGAGCCACTGAAGCACATGCAGGTGACCATGTGTGGCCGCTAGCAACGCCTCGTGCATGCCGAACAGCGCGGTACCGAGCTTCATATCGCACTCGTACAGCCACTCGAGCACGTCGAGATGCCCACCTGAAGCTGCCGCTTCCACGCCGTCCGTGACGACGCTCCGTGGCGAGTACTCGGTCATGAGCCACTTAACGATGTTGAGATCCCCGCGCTTTGCCGCCGCGGTCACCCCTTGCGTGAAGATCCAGTCACGATAGTATGGATCCAACGGAAGAGGCGCGGCGTTCTCTCTGTCCAGTAGTCGGCGCAGCAGCAAGAGGCTTCCTGGGCGAGCACATGCTTGAGGAATGCTCCAAGTACTGGAGGCGTCAAGGAAGTCGCTGATCGAGGAGAGAACGTGCGGTAGCGACGTGATCGCGGGGCTTCGGCAGCTCAGAACGACAGCGACGCCTGTCAGGGGCGGGAAGACGCGTCCAGGAGCGCGGAGAGGCGTCATGGGATTGCTTTAGGCTGAGAAATGTCGCCGTTTCCTGAGGTCCTCGTGGGATAAGTTTCTAATTTTTGACGAATCAAAATGCACATATTTGCGCAGTCAAAAGTGTAACCATGTACCCACAACATCGTGGCTGTTGGATGCGACGTCGGCTCTCGTCGTGGAGATGCCGACGCCGCCCTCGACTTCGTCCTCGCCTCGGACGCGCCATAAAGAGACGCACATGTGCGACTTGGTGAGTCACTAGTATAGATAGTAGTGACCGAGTGACCGAGCGAGTGATCATGGGGCCGCGGTCTCCCCACGATCCGACCAACGCGCACAACTGCGGCCTGGACACGGACATGCCCGATGGCGCTAATCGCCACGTGCATCGCGAAGTTTTCACCCATTTTATTTTACCCAAGCAGACGCGTAAGACAGGCCGCAGCTCGCTGCGGTCAAATTGCTGCGGGTAGCGAGCGACCAGCCAGGAAGAGAAGCACGTCGGAGTGGCCATTCCGTGCCGCGATGTCCAGGCGACCGGAGCGAGGACCCGAGCAACCGGAGAGGCGCTATCAGTGCCGGCGGCGACTCGACCGACGCCAAGAGCGCCCGCAGCTCCAGCATCAACACTGACACCAGTGGCGAAGGGAAGAAGTGGCTGCCGGTAGGGAGAGGTCGCTTTTGCGTGTTTCATTTAGAGAGAGCACAGGACGTAGGAGGCGGCTAGGACGACCGGCATCTACAGCAGCAGGAGCCACTCGATGGTCACCGTCAAGCCATCAGCGTGTCGACCGACGTCAATTGACTGACGCTAAGATCAGTCACAGCTCAGCGCCGGTGGGGACACCAGCGGCGACGACCAAGAGCATTATAGAGTGCGTTCTACGCGTTCAGATTGCCTGTTTGTTGTTGCGAGCATTGGTGGTGACGCTGACGCTGGCCTTGTGATGTATTAGCTATCGTATAGCGACACGAGGGCCACAGCCTGGTACCCTGGAACGAACGGCAGCCGACTTGGCGCCACTGACTTCGCCGTGTCCTGTGAATTCGCTGCCTGACGTGCCTCCCCGCGGCCGAGAAGCTCACGCGACCGCTTCGACCGGGCGTTCCGTCTTGGGCGAATATACCCGCGTGAACACGCCCTCCTTCTCTGTTGTCTGAGCATTGGTCGTGATCTGACGCCGTGCCGGGTTGCAGACGATGTACAGCGCCACCTGAAGCACCGGGAGCGCGACGCAGATCACGCTGAGGCCCGCGACGAACATGTCGTCGATGACGAAGCCGTAAATGACCCACAGCGAGTTGCTGACGGTGACCGCGAGGCACAAAGCAATCGGGATGGACGCGGCCGACTTGGTGCGCAGCACTCGGGCGGTGGTCTCAAACGGCGATGTGTAAAGCAGGCAGACCGGCGGCTGTGATCCATCCGATCGCGACGCTGACGCTGTGGCGGCTCTGACCCGTCACGCCGTTCACCGCCAGCGCGATGTACAGTGTGGCGGCGGCGATGAGCATGGTAGCAAGCGCCATGGCGCGGAGCGCATACGCTCAGGCCGTGGAGTACCAGAAGTGGATGGACACGAACGCGAACGCATAGGCCTCGCCGATGATGTACGTGATGAAGAGCGGGAAGATGCCGCCCGTGGAATAGCCGTACAGCACACTGCCGTCTCACAAGTCAAGTCGCCGATGTCAGATCAGTCGTTTGAAGCCTCTCGCCCCCTATCACAGGCAGAGGTACTCACCACATGTGGCAGCTGATCGCGAGTGTCACGAGCGGCAGCAGCGCGACCTCGCCCGTGTTGCGCTTGCGGTGGGTCCGGTACACAGACGGCGCCGGGCTCAAACACATGACGAGCGACGCGATCGACGCGAGCGCCTTGAGCGCCACCAGTCCCGCGCCCATGGTGCCTGTGAGAGCTTCGGATGTGTGTTCCTCGAACGGAGGAAGGGTTTTTCGGTGTTCCGGGTTTGGGCCAGCACGCCATTTGCGCAGCCGATTCGACCAATCGACCAAAGAGATGGACGCTGCGCTCGTCCTGGCTATGCTGCTGTCGACGTCCAATCCAAAGAAAAGGGCGAACCCTGCGTTAGGATTGGACGAACAGGTGCACAGTTGACTTGCAGGCCTTTGTCGACGTGAATAGCGGGCTCTTGGCCCCAATTCAGCTTTATTGCCAGACACGGATCGGTCTGAGTTCGAGATCCCGGCTAGTGCACGGCAACCTTGCCCTCCGGAACACGATGTATAGCACGACCTGGATCATCGGCGGCACGGCGCACACGTCGTTGGGCACGAGGACGAACAGGTCAAAGTCCAGCGCGCCTGAGATGGCCCAGAGCGTGTTGCCGATGGCGGACGCGACACACTGTCCGATTGAATGCCGACGCCAGTACGTTGACAGCAGTGAGCAGTGCGCCTACATCTTGACTAGTTGTAGCAGTAACTGTAGTGGTCTATGGTCCACTCGCTCTCGACGAACGCCTTGAGAAGGCGGAGGTAAATCGTGTAATGCCCCCGAAGCCATTCAACTCGTGCCGCCTGTATGTCTAAGGAGGTTTCGCTGGCTGCCATGGGGGCTAGTTGCCGAACCTGCACTCATTCTGGAGCCAGGCCGTCATGTAGGGCTTAGCGAGGTCATGCTGGCATCTCTTTACGAAACGCTCGCGCTGAAAGTCGCCTGGGTAGCGCGCGATCAGCCAGCGGAGGATGTCGAGGTTGCCTGAGGTGTATGCTCCAACGAACGCTCGCATCGAGCAACGCTCAGCCGAGTGCTTGCGCAGGAACAAGAGCACGTCAAAGTGGCCGCCCATTGCAGCGGCTTCGATCGCGTGGCGCGTACAGCCCTCGCTGCGACGCTCGTGCAACCACTCGACCACGTCAAGGTGTCCGTTGGCTGCGGCCTGATCCATCGCGGCGGTGGTGCACCCTTCCTCACGGTGCTCATGTAACCAGCAAACGACCTGGATATGTCCGTTCGCTGCCGCTTCGTTCATCGCAGTAGCGGTGCACCCCTCCTCCCGAAACTCGTGGAGCCACTGCACAACGAGCAAGTGTCCGCGACTAGCTGCACCGTCCATCGCGTCCGTCGAGCAGCCCTCGTTCCGATTCGAGTGGAGCCACTGGACGACACGTACGTGGCCGTTTAAAGCAGCGGCATCCATTTCTGCCGTCGTGCAGCCCTCTCGTCGGTGCTCTGCCTGCCACCGCACAACCTCCAGGTATCCATTCCCAGCAGCGGCATCCATCGCCCGCGTTGAACACCCTTCCGTACGGTTGGTGTGAAGCCACTGGACGATGTCGAGATGGTTGTTTGCTGCCGCGCCGTCCATCGCCGCTGCCGTGCAGCCTTCCGGCCGGTTGGAGTGAAGAAACTTCACGACGTCCAGGTGTCCGTGCGCCGCGGCCATATCCATTGCGTTTGTCGTACTGAGTGTATCACGACAGCGTTCATGAAGCCATCGGACGACATTAAGATGGCCATTGCCAGCAGCCGAGTCCAAAGCCCTGGCTGTGAGCTAGAACTGGCCAGTCTGGTGCATCCATTGCACCATATCCAGGTACCCACCGCCTGCGGCAACGTCCATACTCTTGGAAGCGCCTTCATCACCGAACAATCGCTGGTCAAGCAGCCACTTGGTGACACCCAGGTGCCCATTCTGGGACGCGCTCCACATTGCCCTCGTCGACCGAGACAAGGACAGCCACACGAAGGCTTGTGCGTGCAGCCAGTGCAGGACAGCGAGGCGGCCGCTCCCTGCAACCCGCGCCAGGCTCAGTGAGTAGACCCGTTTGTCCGACACGTAGGGAGTTTTGCCGCGAACCGCTCTGTCAATCTCGTGGGCGAGCCACTCCACCACAGGCAGGTGGCCTCCGTCTGCTGCGACGAGCAGACAGCGGAACGCCGAGTCAATCGAGTGCGCGCATTGTGGTTGGACGGACCGCAATACTGGTGACTGCGGCAACCGAGCATTCAGCCACCAGAGCACATTCAGATGCCCGTTCTTAGCCGCGAGCCACTCCTCTTGCATGCCGAACAGCGCAGTGCCAAGCTCCACATCGCGCTCGTACAGCTACTCGAGCACGTCGAGATGCCCGCCCGCTGCCGCCGCCTCCACGCCGTGCATAACGACGCTCTGAGGCGAGTACTCAGTCATGAGCCACTTGACGACGTCGAGATCTCCACGGTGGGCCGCCGCAGTCAACCCTCGCGTGAAGATCCAGTCGCGATAGTATGGATCCAACGGAAAAGGCACGGCGTTCTCTCGGCCGAGCAGTCGACACAGCAGCGAGAGGCTTCCAGCGCGAGCACACGCGCGTGGGATGGTCCAAGTGCTGGAGGCGTCGAGAAACTCGCTGAGCAAGGAGAGGACGTGCGGGAGCGATGCGGCGGTGGCGTCGACGCGAGCCAGGACGGCCGTGACGCTGCCCAGAGGTGTCGTCATTGTGTGAGGCACGGAGCTTGCGGGTTGGAGGTGAGCGGCGTATTCGAAAGTGATGACCCATTAAAAGTGGGAGGCACCATTGGGACTCGAGCTGTTCCACAGTTATTCCTGCATTGTCAAGTCAAAACGATGAGCTGCTAATGCTTGCGGTCTTTGTGGCCGGCTCAAAGTGGGTCATCTCACGCGCATGCACTTCATTGGATGGTTCGAGGGTTAGTTGAAGGCGTCCACTGTACGCACGCTTCAAAGTCCTTCAATCCGATTCAACCGTGATGTTTCATTCCGCATATCTGGGTTACGACACTATTTAAACCGGACCATGGTCAGCACGTTCTAAATTTTGGCGCTACTCTTTTCGTTTTTGCGGGCACGAATATGGAGCGGCATTTTTCAGAAATTTGCGTTTCGAATTAAATAAAATGTTTAAAACATTTTTCGGTCTTTTATCAGTCTCTTTTGTCCGTCACTTCGACGAACGCCGTTTCGCACTCTGAGACGGACACCCGCTAGATCCATCGTCCCACAAGTTTCGCATCAGTTGGATGACATGCATGTGCAAGTCGATTGCGACGAAGGGCCTGGTAGCACCGAGAAAGTAGCAGCCTCCTCATTCCGGTATTTTCATTATGCCTCGCAAGCGAGGTGGTCTCTGGGACCACTTCTCCGACCATCCACGAAGGTTGCACAAGACTGCGCGAGTGAAATGCTCGTGCTATGGCTCCACCACCTCCGCGACGTTCAAGAGCATGGCTAGCCATATCGCGAGCTGCTCCGAGCTTCTAACGTCGGTCGGCCGTCTGGCAGAATCTCTCGACGACTGCAGCGAAACTCGTAGCGTCCGTCAGTCTGTCCTCAATGGCCTCAACGCGAAGGTGTACCCCAGCCTCCGTCGTGAGGAGCGTGCTGCACTCGACCAAGCGTTTGCTGCGGCCGTTCACAAGACCGAGACCGAGTTCTCGCTGTTAGAGCACTCAGCATGGCCCCAGTTCTTCGATCTGCTCAATCTGCCGTGGTCGCCTCCCGTCTCTGGCGAGCTATCGACAGCCTTGCTATCCGACTGCTACCAGAAGGCGATGATGTCGAGGACGCGCGCCCCCCGGGCAGTATCAGCCATCGCCATTGGGGTGGATGGGCGACAAATGTGCTATCCAGGAACATGTCTAACGTCGTCGCCCACGACCCTCGCCCGTGGTTCGTCGAGTACTTGAGCTCTGACCTGAACAAGGAGACCAGCGCCGTGACATCGCACAAGGTCGCCGACGCTGCCACCAGGTTGAACGGCTTCGTGCAGAGGAGCGTCGTCTTCGCCTTTGTGTCCGACTCGTGCAACCTCATGCGCGCTGCCCGATGCCCGCTACACGAGGACGAGGTTGTCGCATTTGCGTTTGGGTGCGGAGCGCACGCGCTCAACAACTTTCGCGAGAACATTGCTAAGCTGCCGGAAGTGACGGCGGGCGTGCGCTAGGCGGTCTACGTTTCCAAGATCATCAAGAATCAGTCGATGCTCAACAAGATCTATAGCGAGCTGTGCGACGAGCTGCTCAGCAGGCCGCACGCGATGTTTTGTACTCGGCCTTGCGCTGGAGTAGCGTTAACTACATGTTTCAGCGGCTTCTGGAAGTGAAGCGAGCCATCATAAGAGTAGAGGCGGCTGCGCTGAACGAGAAACCTGAGCGCAACATTGACGAGGCGTACGAGCTGCCGTTCGAGTACTTGGCAACGATGATGGAGATGCACTTCTGGCGGCGGGTTCGCGAGAGCGCGGAGCTGTTCGATCCTATCTGCAAGTGTATCGACGTCATTGAGAGCAGCTCTTCGAGCATGGCGACGATGTATGCATGCTTCCTCTACGTGTATCTTCACGTTGAGCGAGCGTTTGACGAGGTGGATCGTGCGGGGCTTCATGCGAAGTTGCTCTATCGCTGGGACCGGATTTGGTCTCCGGTACACGCGCTCGCCTTATCAAATTGTTCGAGCGGTAGAAAACGACTCGAACTCATAAAATACCGTTTAAAAATTGTTTTAAATAGCAATTTGTTTTCGCGATAAAAAAAAACAAACTTTTTATAGGCACGAATGCGCCAGGTCCTGGGCTCGAAGATATATCAGCAGTACAGTAACGCAATCCACAAGTCGATTTCCGTGAATTCTTTTCAGGAAGACGGTGCACATGTCACTCACGCAACTTTACCAATCAGTCCAACAACTTTACTGTCCATTCCGCTCCAACACGGTCACGGCGACAAGGAGCTCTTCGTGCGCCCTCGATGCACCTCGCCAAGCTCTCCATCCCGGTGCCGCCCGCGCCTCCGCCGTCCACAGACGTGGTCGCAGCCTCTGATCATCCCAAGCGCCAGCTCCTTGCGCTGCTGGCGACGCCAACGCTGTCCGAATCGGCGCAACCACGAGTCGATGACGCAGGCGCGACGTTCGACGAGGCGCTCGTGTACTTGCACGGCTTTCCCGACCTGGCGGTGCACCCCGCGCCCACCCGCGTCGACTTTGCGTCGCGCATGCCGCGCAAGCTAGCGGAATTCTGGCTGCACGGACACGAGTCGCCGCAAAGAAATGTGGCGTTCGTCACCTTCAATTTCGGTGGTGTGCCCGGATCGGATACGGGCGTGCCGCGCTTCGCGGACAAGACCGTCGGGCAAGAGTTGGAGGACGCTGCGGCCGTGTGCTGCCACGTGCGCGCGCGTTTGCTCAGCGAGGACAGGAGCAGCGGCAAGAAGGCGCGGCTCCACGTGGTCGGGCTCTCGACCGGCGCGATCGTCGCGTCGCTGCTGCGGTCCCAGCGCGGCCTGTGCGACACCATCACGGCCATTGCCGGCTTGCTCGACGTCACGGAGGGCGTGCAGTACGACTTTTCGCGACAGCAGCTCGCACAGTTTGACGAGATGGGCTACTGCTGGAAGGAATTCTACCTACCGGAGGGCTGCGCGCTGCCCCAACACGCAGAGCTGTCGTTCGACGGCGAGAGGCGCGCGTCACAGGACGAGCTGAACGCTCTGGAGGGGAAGGATGCGCCCACCAAGCTGTTCATGCGCCTCAACAAGCGGTACGTGGCCGAGTGTCTCGACGGCTCGCTCGACGTGTGTGGCGCAGTCGACGGCTCCTCCTCCTCCCCACCGCCGCTGCTCGTAATCCACGGCGACGCCGACCAAAACGTGCCGTTCGCCAGCGGCGAGGCGCTGTTTGCGGCCGCCGCCGAGCCCAAGACGTTCCTGGCGATCCCCAAAGCGAACCACTTGCTTTCCAACTCCAAGCACCTCAAGTGGGCGCTGCGGGCCATCCGCGCCCACGTGGACGCCTGATGCAGCGCGGTGCTGATCCAGTGGTGCACTGAAAACAGGGAGATACGGTCTCCGATAGCCGCTCGTGCAAGTGTTTTCGCAGTCGGAGACTCTAGGGTGGAGAAAATGCTACGGTGGAGTGAGTAAGCAAGCGACCAAGGAGCCACCGGACGCGTGCAGTTCGGAGCCGGCTGTACAGTCAGCGACCTTCGATGTCGAGTGGTTGAAACGAGAAGCGGGCAAAGCTTTCAAGGGCGCGGCTTTCAACTTGGGCAGTGCATCTGTCGGTGAGCATTCAAAGCTCGAGACGACGGCGTTAGGGCTCTCATCACCGCCAAAATCCGGCGGAACGATTGGCTGCTGGCACTGGGCGGGCAGACCGAGGCAGTCAATAAGTCGACATTTTGTCATTAAATCGACAATTGAGCGTCTAAGTGGGATGGTTCGATGAACCTGTTTGCGCACGGGATAGAGAAAAATTGTAAAAAGCTGTCAACTTACGGCGTTTTTTGGTCAACCGTGTCGCAAAAAGCGTTAAACCGGCCGCAGATGATTCCGCTGCATCGATTTATCCGTCGTACTGGATTCGGCCGTTTTATTATTTATGACAGGCTGATGGACGGTTGCGTAAGTATAGTACTGTATGACTCGGCGGCGCCATGTCCTACCCTTCTATATCTAGGATATCAATTACCAGAGGTGATTGTGTCTTTTATCGTCTCCCCTTCCCCTTGATAGTCTCCCAGCTGATTTCACCTCTGCCCTCCAAGCAGAAAATTACGCCACGCATGACCCGGTAACGAGCCAATCAGTGTCACCCGTTCTATTTCAAAAAGGTATTCATTCCCGCAGGTATTTGGACCGCCGACTGCAACGTTGACGAAACAGTCGAGTCATACCATCCCACCTTAGGTATCAGCTATAACAGGTTCATAGCTGCTGACGTCGGCAATTCCTCCCCTCCCCTCCCTCAAACGCGGCCATGGACGCGGCGCAGCAGGCGACGAATGCACCTCCTGGGGCGCGGGCTGAGCTTCCAATGCAGCAGGCTCCAGTGCCGACCGGCCGCTGGCTCCCGCGGGCTCTCCACTCGCTCATTCGACTTCTTGCTCGCTCCTCCGCAGCCCTCCTCGCCTCTTCAGCTCAAGCTCCTCCGCAACTCGTCACCATGGCGCCCAAGAAGGTCTGTCTCGTCGGCTCGGGCAACTGGGGCTCGGCCATCGCGCGCATCATCGGCGAGAACACGCAGCGCCTGAGCAGCGTGTTCGAGAAGGACATCAACATGTGGGTGTTCGAGGAGCTGGTGAACGGCCGCAAGCTGACGGAGATCATCAACGAGGACCACGAGAACGTCAAGTACCTGCCGGGCTACAAGCTGCCGGAGAACATCATCGCCGTGCCGGACCTGCTGGAGGCCGTCAAGGACGCCGACATCCTCATCTTCTGCGTGCCTCACCAGTTCCTGGGCCGCATGCTGACCTCCATCAAGGCGCAGGGCCTCAAACAGGGCGCCATCGCCGTGTCGCTCATCAAGGGCATCGACTTCGACGAGAACGGAGTCGTGCTCATCTCCAACATCATCCGCAAGGCGCTCGACATCGACTGCAGCGTGCTCATGGGTGCCAACGTGGCCAACGAGGTGGCTGCGGGCGATTTCTGCGAGTCAACGCTCGGCTGCTCGGACCTGCGCCACGGCGCCGTGCTGCGCGACCTGTTCAACGCGCCCACGTTCCGCGTCGAGTGCGCGCTGGACCCCCACGGCGTCGAGATGTGCGGCGCGCTCAAGAACGTCGTTGCCCTGGGCGCCGGCTTCTGCGACGGCCTGAGCTACGGCGGCAACACCAAGGCGGCCATCATCCGCATCGGCCTGATCGAGATGAAGAAGTTCTGCTTCAAGTACTTTGACGGTGTCAAGGAGGACACGTTCTTCGAGAGCTGCGGCGTCGCTGACCTCATTACCACGTGCTTCGGCGGCCGCAACCGCAAGTGCGCCGAGGCGTTCGTCAAGTCGGAGACGACCTGGGAGCAGCTCGAGGACTCGATGCTCAACGGCCAGAAGCTGCAGGGCACGCTGACCGCCAAGGAGGTGTTCGCCATCCTCAAGGCGCACCACAGCGAGGACCAGTTCCCACTCTTCACGGCCATCTACCGCATCGCCTTCGAGGGCGCCGACCCCGTCACCATCACGCAGCTCGAGCACGCCGCCTAAACGCCCACGTCGCGCAGCGCGGACGAGTGGTTTCCTCATAGATAGACGAGAACGCACAGAGAGAGAAGAAAAATGTACCTAAACTATATAGCCAACGGTTTGACTGCGTCCGAAAGTTGCCGTGTCCGAGCCACTGCGAAGTTCGTGGAGGCAAAGCAACCTGCGGATCATGCACACTGCTCGACAAGTGGAGATGGCCTCTGGATTTCCACCGGCTCAGGCCAATCCAGCCATCGTAGGCACCTCCGTCACTCCGACTCGTCCAGCGATAGTATAGACCAGCGGCACACGAACAAAATTCCGTTATCACCGGCTTGGCGCAGCCACAAACGCCACGATGGCGGCAAAGAGCGAGTCCGGAAGAGCGACAATCGCATGTACTGCAGTGTCATCATCCTGTTGCACCCTTCGGCGCCGTCGATGTATGGCACCGAGCCGTCCGAGTCGGTTCTTCTCCTTGGTAACGCCCTTCGAGGACTGCACGAACCGGTGTCGCTCCATGACGATCGGCTTGATGAGTTCCCAGAGCTTGCGCCGCTTGACGGCCGCAGCGACCTCTCTCGCTACTCGTCCGGCAGCGTTGTCCAGTCTCTGGCTTACCACACTGCTGAGATGCTGGCCGTCCGCTGCTGACTGGAGGATCTCGTCCAGGCGACACACCCACTTGACAGCGGCCACCTCGACGACAGGTCGGTTCAGCGCTAGCAGCTCGTGCAAAAGCACGCACATGTCGCTCCGAATCGCTTCCTGAACCGTTTCGACGAGATAGTCATACTCTGAAGGCTTGGTCGGCCGCCCGGCGACCGCAACGAAGCCAACCGATCGGACGCGCGTCACTACGTCCTTGCTGCTGTGAAGTACACGAAGCGCCCAGCTCTCGCACCTCGACTGCGCTGCTGCGAGCAGCATCTGAAGCGGGAACAGCGGCTCCTCGCGTGGCGTCAGCGTCACATTGGCCAGCAGGAACTCGGCCTGGGGCGAGTTGGGCAGCGCTCTACAGACGCTCACAAGCGCCTCACGATCATGGGCGACGTCCCAGGCGGAGGATAAGCGGCGCTTGTAGCGGTGGAACTCGACGAGCAGGTACTCGAGGACGCGCGGGTGCAGGCGGCGCTGGGCGGCCACGTCCAGCAGGTTGAGCTCCCACCGCTCGCGCCCGAGCGCGAACTTGTCTCCCAGCGCTCGGAGCAGCGCGCTTGGGTCGCTTTGCCGCGGGTCGGCGATGTACAGAAGCAGGTAGATGCGCGACGGCATCTCGCGGCGGATTATGAGGGCGGCAAGCGGCGGCGGCGACTGGTGGCGAATTGAAGAATGATGCGGGTCGAGGCGGTCCCGTGGTCTTTGCCGTCTATTATAACGTTACGGATCGGATAAATACATGGCGTCCTATATGGAGTTTACTATGCACATTCATTCTCGAGGCGAGATCATAACGTAATGAACGGAATTATGGGTCATATAAAGCGTACCCATTGCGACTTTTGTGAACCCATGGGCCACGTCATGCCAGTAATCGACTTCGCATCACTAGTCGATTGAAAAAAATTCAGGCAGCGAACGCGCATTTGGGTGCACATGACTACACTCACGGGCCTGGATATTAGCTAACCGAGTATTCAACACCGATACAAGGCGGCAGGGAGCGCTCCGCCGTCCTTGTCTGCTTCTCCTGCACTGACAGTCAGTCACCCACGCAGCGTCACTTGTTTGAAGGAGCGAATACAAACGACAAGACCGCCGCGAACAACGGTGCTGGCAACGCCATGACGGGGTAGACCACAGCACTGTCGCTCACAGTCAGCGATTGGTCCAAGTACCTGCGCATTCGCTTCCTCGCCCTCTCCCTCACGCCGTTGTTGCCGCTGGCGGAAGTATCAGGCAATCGCATGAGTTGGCGGCGCGCCATGGCGATGAGCATGGCGTTTTCCATTGGTCGACCCACTCGCTGGCGACCAACACCACAATCGGCCGGTTAAGGGTGAGCAGTTCGCGCAGGAACTCGTGCATGCCGTTTTGTGCCGCTCCTTGTATGATATTGACGACGATACGAACGTCGATGTCGCGCTGACCTGCGCGCTTGATGAAGTTGTTAACATTCGTGACGACGGTGGATCGGATGCTCTTCTTGACGTCCTTGCCGTTATGAAGAACGCGGCGCGCCCAGTGATCGCTCTTGGATTACATCGACGCTAGAAGCATCAGGAGTGGGAAGGACGGGTCCTTGCGCTTGCTCACCTTGACGTTAGTGAGCAGAAACTATGTCTAGACTGCGTTCGGAAGCTCGCGACACGCTCAGAGAAGAGTCTTTCGATCGTGTACGACCCAGTCGGAGGAGCCATGAAGCTTGAAGCCGTGGAACTCGTCGAGCAAGAACGCGATGACGTCTGAGTGGAGACGCCGCCGAGTCGCATACTCCAGCAGATTGTAGTTCCAAGGCTCTTCTCGCCAGCGATGCGGCCGCGCAAGCTCGTCTCTCAGCACCTGGATTGTTGCGTTCGGGTCGCTCTTCTCCGGATCGGCATCGCACAACATGTAATAGGCGTCTGGCGGCGAAGCTGAACACCACAGCATAGGCCGACGATCCATTTGCGTCGTGCTGCTCGAAGGTCGGTTGGTGAGATGCGAACTGTGGCGATGCGGGTTGATATCATTGCTGAAAACGCTTTCGAGAACGCAGCCACGTTAGACCGTCGCCTCGATCTAGTTCTCCCTGCGCGCGATCTAAAATATCACCTCTGGATCCACTGTCGATGGGTTGATTCGGTTCGATGGGCGTCGTTACCGGTCCTCCTCGTCATAACCAGCGAGCGCAGCCAGTGCCGCGTCGGCATCGTCCGCGACCGACAGGAACGACACAATGAGCCGGAAGAGGCCGTCCGGCAGAACCACGAGCAGCTTGTCAGTCGACTCGGAGGCAGTAGTGCTCGACGTCGTGGGCTGTCGCTGCCTCCAGGCGCGTAGGAAGTGCCACGCAGACCGCTTCCGGCGGCGCGCGCTCTCCATCCGCGCCAGCACGAGCGCGCCCACCTGCCCCCACAGCACGTCCCTGTTGAATCGCTTGACAAGTTGCGACGGTGCAGCATCTTCCTCCTGCACTCTGGACTGACTGATCATCGGATTCGTCGAGTGTGAGACGCAGTAGGCGGCGACTGTACGCGTCACGGCCGGGTTGACGGCCTCCAACTGCGTCAGGAGCAGATCCATCCGCGACTTGATGGCGGTACGAACACACTCGATGAAGTAGCCGAGCGCCAGTCTCTGCTTCTCGAGCTTCCGCTGGTGGCGCCGCGCCTCCGGGCTCGACTTGAGCGCCATACTGCCCGCCATGGCCCCACTTGACCCTGTATAGATGCCTGGAGAGACCAGTTTAGCAACGACAGGCGCGACTCGCGGATGCAGCAGCACTTGCACCGCCCACTCGTCGTCCTGGGACCTCACGGCGGCTAGAAGAACCGGCAGGTGCAGCGACGACGGGTTTCCGTGGTCGTGGAAGTCGACGTGGTCGAGCAGGAATAGCCGCGCGAGGATGGACAAGGAGGAAGAAGAGCACGCCGCGGTACTCGATGGCGCGTGGGCCGCCGCCCAGAGAGCGGCCTCTCGATCCGCTACGAGGAACTTGCGCGTGCCGTCGAATAGCGCGAGGCGTCGCTGGCGGTAGAAGGCCTTGAGCAGGCAGTCCACGACCGCCAGGTCCACGCCGCGCTCACACGCGAGGATGAGCAAGTTGCGGCGCCGTGGCAGGCTCCACTGGATCGAGCGCTGCGCCAGCACGCGGCGGATCTCGAACAGCGCGCTGCGCGGCAGCGGGCCGTGCGGGGCGGGCGACGAGCTCAGCAGCAAGAACTCAAGCAGCGTGCTGCCCGAGCACTTGGTGCTCCAGACGCGCCGGTCGCCCGCAGAGGAGGAGGGGGAAGAGAAGGAAGAGAACATTGAAGAGGTCGAGTTGGTTGGTCCTGGTGGTGGTGATAATGAGAATGAGCAGCTCTTTGGGTTGGTCCACTTCAAGTTGGGGAGAGATTTTGGAAGCTTTAGTATGGAGGTTTGTAAAGGGGAATCAACGGTTTCTTTTGTTCTTGGTTCTTTTTATTTCGCAGACATTCTTTGTAAGAAACGTCAGAAACAGCGTTCCCGCGTTGGCATTTGACGCACTGACCTCTTATACCCTATACACGTCTACTTCCTCTGTTTAGAAAAAGAATGAAGTATTGCACTTGGGATCTCATTTTATTTTTTTCCACAAAAGCTTATCCCACAAGCGAGGCCTTGGTTGAGAGCGTGAATTGCGGGCTTTCGACACATATTTTTTTCGCGCCAAAACATGAACCACCATCCTAAATACCCACGCATTTAAACGATCGGTTTTGACAGGGAAAAATATTTTCGTAAACACCTCGGTTTAAAAACTTATCCCGAAA
>JAADXW010000141.1:0-35867 GCA_023337975.1 Phytopythium ostracodes
ACCGACTGTGATGGTGGTGCTCGACAGCGAAGTGGATCTGCCTCGAAGCGCGAACGCCACCTTGGCCGGTGACACTCGAGGAGCACTCGCTGCTACAACTGGTTGAACAGCGACCACAGTCGGCGGGATGTCCGCCAATATCCGATCACGCTTGAGGCGGGTCGGATCGGCAGCGCGGATCATGGCGCGGGCTAGTGCTACCATGGGGTCTATCAGGGGGAGGCCGGCGAAGCAATCTCGACCACTGAACGCGAACGGGATTTCGGTGCAGCCGAGCACAATCACCTCTGCGCCGCGCTCCTGGAGCAGCAGCGCGTACCGATGGAAGTTGGCTCTAGCCCTTGCCGACACGCGGGGCGCGGTGCTCTTGATGCCCCAGTCTTTGTTGTAGATGGACTCGTGGAGTTCCGGCTGGAGCGACTCGCTGACTTCGACGATCGAGTAGCCCAGCGGCGTCAGGAGGTCGTGATAGACGCGCGACTGCCTTGTGCCGGTGGTAGACATGAGTCCGATGCGTCTGCAGGACGGGGCTCTCTCCGCGATGAACGAGGCCGTCTCCTGCAGCATGTGCACGTAGTGGACGCTGTCCAGCGCGCTCTTGGGGTCCTGCGTTCGCGCCAGGAACTCGTCCCAGATCGGCTTAGCGTGAAAGGTGTTGCACGGCACACCGACGATGAGGCGCGCGCGGGTTTGCGCGGCCGCGACGCGCATCATGGCGAACGTGCGCGCCATGCCGCACGCCGGGTTCTCCACCGCGCCGTTCAGCAGGAACTCGGTGCGGTCCGTCATGTCCTCGGACCGCGAGAAGTGGACCACATTGAAGTGTCCCTGATCCTCACCGCCGCTGTCCGTGTGTTCTAGCAGGAGCTGGTGCAGCTGCAGCCCCGCGGCGGGCCCGACGCCGCCGCAGATGCCGAGCATCACCTCTTGGTGGCGACCCATTTCGCAGTCGACGGGGTTGCAGCGCTCGCCGTCGCGCGCCATGCGCCGCCAGGCGGACGAGGGAGACGCCGCGGCGGCCTGCACACAACTGGGGGTCGACGCGGTGGGGCGGACGAGACGCGAGAGATCGACGCGCGCGATTAGTGCGGGAGCATCCCACACTCCAGTCCCTTTTGTTCTCGGACCGGAAACGAAGAAAGACAACTGACCAGCAATAGGGTCCGTCGGGTTCTGAGGAGAGAGCACAGTAGTGACGGACAGTCGGAAGCATCAGATCTGATCGGAAGGATTTGTCTCACACGGACAAGTACTGCTGCGTCTCGCTAACTTTATACTGGCCTGCCTTCGAAAGCGTCCGTCACGGTACTCCGTCGCTTTCATACTTCGTTTTGTATCTCGAGTCTGTTACAAGTGGGAGCGGTAGATGGCGGAGCAGGCGGGTTCCAAGCTGCAGCAGCGGCTGGCGCGGCCGCCGGAGACGTGGGTGGACGCCGTGATGGTCGCCGTGCTGCAGGACCCGTACTTCTACGGCGCGCTGGCCGCGGGCGTGTTCCTGGTGCTGGCGGTGGTGGCACTGATCGCCACGCGCGTGCTCATCACCGAGATCGACCGGGACGAGCGGAGGAAGGCCAGGGCCAAGCAGAAGGAGGAGCGCGGGGAGCAGCCGGGTCGTCGAGAGAAGAAGAACCAGTAGCGTCGCTGGGGCCGCGTAGAACTGCTCCAGTCCTCCTGAACGCACCGATACAGCGTGTATTTGCAGCGCCTCTAATGGTATGGATACCTCCTCCCCATGATGTTGTTGCCGTCGTGCAGTCTTCCTCTCCCCCCTCCATGAACTACCAGTGCCACAATCGATCCAAAAACCAACGCGTCTACGCCTTTTGCAGCTCCGAGAACACGATCACGGGGAAGTGCGGGTGCACCGAGAAGTCCAGCTCCACCTGCTGCTTGGTCGCCGGCTTGCCCGCGTCCGTGGCCTTGGGCGCTTTCCGCAACTTGTTCCCAGCGACGGACGCCGGCTGCAGGTGGCGCGCCAGGTTGATGCAGTTGGAGATGCACACGCGGAGCAGCGCCTCGACCTCCTCGCCCCGGACGCGCTTCGGGTTGAGCCCCTCCGGATCCACCAGCAGCGCCTCGCCGTGGCCGCGCGCGACCTTGAAGCACTCCTCCGCCGAGCGGTAGATCAGATCCAACTGAAACGGCGAGAAGTCGCTGTTCTTGCTGTAGTCGTCGAACGCGAGCGCGGCGGGAAAGTGGAGCGACCGGAACGCGGCGAAACGATGCTCGAAGCGGATCGACGACGAGCTGTACGTTGGCGGCCGGACGCGGATCAGCTCCTCCCTCTCGAGCGCACTAAACATCTACCCGCACACCAAGACGGTTGTATCATACCATACACAGCGTTAGACAAACCTTACGATGCAAGATTTACCAACAGAGTTGTGGTACCTGGAAGTATGCGCGCGTGAGGCTTCGCTCCATCTCCGAGTACGTGATCTCGCGCATAAAGCGCGCCTTGGTAGGGTCGACAGGCTCTGCAAGCACGTCCGATGACAAGTCGGTGGTTCCAGCCTCGCTGTTGGCGTTGTTGACGCCCGAGCTCTTCTTAGACTTGATCTTGGAGCGCTTGGCACTCTTACTACTGCCGGAGCTACCACTGGCAGGTGTGGTAGACGTCGCGGGATCAGTGCTGTGAGCTGCCTCACTCGACGAAGCGGACTGGTCCTGATCCTTCGAGTCGCCCGAAGCGTGAGGTCGACGGCCATGCGGCATCATTTGCGTCATTCGCTCAACGAACGACCACGTCACGTTCAAATTCTGAAGCCGAGACCCGTGCAGGTAGTCCAGGTACCTGCTCAGTATCGAAGCAAGACATACAGCAACCGCGTGCAGATCAGATTTATGACCGTATTGCCATAATTGAAGCAATCAGTCGCCTCCAATGCAAGATGAGCGATGACGTACCAGTAAACCGTGCCGTGTTCGGACGGCGCGTACAGGTCCAGTTCCAGCCCCAGCACGATGTACTGAATCATAAGCAGAACGACTTCCTCCAACGACCAGGCAGTGAAGTATCGAGGGTACGCCGCTTTCTAAGACATGCACACAGAACATATCACTATATCAAGGCACGCTCCTCATCTCCAAGCGAAATGAACATACCGAGTCACACACGTACCGGGATGGCCATCTCCGTCGTGAACTTATCGTCAACGACGGTCGCCTCAAGCTGGAGCACGGCCCACTCCTCAAACAGATACTCGATCCGTGCGCGTTGGCGCGAGCGGTTGTGCAGGTACACTTTGAGCGACTCGTACAGAGTTTCAATCACCCGCGACGAGTACATGACGCCTTCTTGCGTGGACAGCAGCACCGACGGCACGCCGTTCATGACCATGGATGTCGACAGCCACTCCATGAAGTTGTACTTGCCAAAGATCTTCTTGTCTGCGTACAGGAACAGCTAGACAGGCAGAACGGTCACGAAGATAGCACGTTGGTAAGCACAAATCAGCACGGGAGACGACAATAACGATCGACACCACGAAGCGCAGACCCACCACTGCGTACGACCGCGGCACGATCGTCGGGCGCTGTCGCGAAAAGTCCGCCAAGAAGATTCGCAGCTCTTCCATGCACGTCCACTCGCCTGGGCTGCAGATATCGATCATCTCGGACAGGAGCTTGCGATGGATGGCGAGCGCTTCGTCGGTCGTCGGGATCTTGACTTGGCGGGGTGGTGCACCTGAGAGCAGCATACGGCTGATCGTCGGGTCGAAGCCAATGGGCTTCCCACTAAAGCACTCCGCATCCATCTCCAGCTGCTCCGTCGAGATGCCTTGCAGCAAATCCTGCGCCTTGCGGAATTGCTCGCACCAGTGCGGAAGCTTGAGCGCACCGTTAGCCAGGCCCTGCGCAATGATCAAGCTCGCGGGCATCAGTATCACTTCGTCTGAAATACTATCGCTCCCTACCATATTCGAACTCACCAGGTCCGCGAACGTCACCAGCATCAGCCGCCGCCACTGGATGCGTCTCAGCAGTGACTCGCATAGCAAAGCGCCAACCCGAGCGTTCGAGTAGATAAGCTCGAAGTTGCTATCGCCGCCAGCCGCGCTAGTTGCTGCACTCGCCTGGTTAGTGCTACCGCTAGCACCTTTCTTTGCGTGCTTCTTCTTGGACGCTTTCTTTGCCGAGGTTGCCGCCTTTTGCTGCGCCAGGATGACCTCCAGGCGCTCTTGTGCGACCGCCAGCATGCTGTCAACCGCGTCCACGGACAGCGCGTCGAGAACTCCAAGCTCGAACCCGTTGCCCGGTGAGAAATCTTCTTCTTCGTAGATATCCGCTCGCACAACAGCGTCGCGGATCTGGTTACCGGTCTTCATCAGTGCAAGACACACCGTGGTCAGGACGAGCAGCAGCGTCTCACTCGCCGACTTGCCGACGTTCTCAAGAACTTCGTATGGCGACGCGAGGTTGTGCACCAGGTCATTCAGCGGCGCGAACTTGCTGACGAGAGCGTGGATGGAGGGCTTGTGCAAGTACACGCTCGAGAGCAGCGTCTGCGCCAGCGGCAAGCCGTTGAGCCACCCCGCCTCGCAGCGGAACAGCTCGTCGATCGTCGCAAGCACATCGCGCGCCGACTTGAACTCCAGCGCGATCTCGTTCGCCGCCAGCCGCGACGCAATGGACTTGGGCGGGGCGCCGTTCACCAGCATGCCAGAGTCCATTTTTGGATCCATGAGCTCCAGCGCCGACATGGAGTCGAACAGGTTGAAGTCCTCCGCGTGCACCATTTGGCCCACCTTGAGCTCCTTCGCAGCCGATGCCAGCAACTACGCCATCGTATCGCGTCGCAATAGAGCCCTCAGCACGTAGATTACGATCCAGACGAGCAGGATACCAAGCACTTACCGTTGTGACGTCAGTCCACGGCGCGGGCGACTCGTCCGCGAATTGAAGCGCGGCCTCCATCTGGCCGGTCAGCGACCCCACCTCACTGTAATCAGCACACGCAGGCGGGTCAAACGCGCCTGGATCCGTCGACTACGCGATTCTAACGGGCAGTGCGACGTCCGCGGCACTCACCTCATCTTGGCGGCGCTCGCACCCTTCACTTTGATTGCCGGGCGGTGCGAGCGGAGCTACGCAACCTGTTGTACCGTATTGAACAACATTTTGTTCCGTGTCGGACAGAATAGTGCATAGCGATAACGTAACGTACATAACACTCTTGAATCCCATAAGTAACGAGGCAACTGCAACAAATGTATCGCGACCCCAGTTCGAGAAAAGACACCACCACGATGACGCCGCCGCCGACGGTGATCGGCGGCGGCGAGGAGGACGAGGAGGACATGCGCGTGCAGGTGGTGGTGGTGGACCACTATATGAGCGCACCGCTGCCGTCCGGCGCGCTGGTGGGGCTCCCGGACTCGCCGTGCTACTGCCTGGCGCGCGAAGTGCCGGTGGTGCGCGTGTTTGGCGCCACGCCTGGCGGGCAGAAGACGCTGTTGCACGTGCACGGAGTACGTGGGTGGAAACTACAAGCGCGGCTACATCGAAGTGTGGTCGATATGCACTTAATGTCGCATTTGTGTGCGTGTGCGTGCGTATGCACCAGATCTTCCCGTACTTCTACTTCCGACCCGAGGACGATGACGATGCTGCCTTTGAGAACGCGGCGGCCCTGCGCGCGCTGCTCCCACAAATCGCAAAGGACATTGAGACGGCAGCCTCCGCCAAACAGCAGCAGCAGCGCGACGCACGCGGTATCAATGGCAGGCAGTGGTTCAGGTCCGCCAAGATCGTGGCCAAGGTGAGTGCATTTCTCGTTGCTCTGTGGCATTCTCCATCGCCATGCCGCGCAACTACAGTGCAGTTGTCGTGTCCATACCGAACGTCTGTTCTCCAGTTGCTTGTAGTGCAGGGCACGCCGTTCTACGGATTCCACCCCAGACCGAGACTATTTGTTCAGGTTTTCCTGTACAACCCACGCGTGACCCAGACGGTCGCGCAACTGCTCGAGAGCGGCTGCGTCGCCGAGCGGAGGTTTCAACCGTACGAAGCCCACGTGCCGTTTCCGCTACAGGTAATTGGGAATCATGCCTACACCGCATTATGCAACTATACCCGAACGATTGGTCTTATTTCCGGTGGTGTGACGACAAGCGTAGGTGTTCGCCGACCACAACATTGAAGGGATGAACTTCGTTCAACTGGGCAATGTCAAGGTAAGAAGGCACCGAATGTGCACGTGCCTCTGCTAGAATGGTTGTGATGGACCACCTGCTCTCTTTCATCTTACGTTGTATCCTTTTCGTGCTCTCTCTCTGGGTTGGGGACAACGATCTCGTCGCAGTTCAGAGCCCCAGTGCCTGACGCGCAGCCACACTTTGAGGAACTCCACGACACTGGGGAGTATCGGATATTTCGGCGTTCAAATATCCCTGACCGTAAAATCAATGGGATATCGCTGCAGACGACTGTCGACGGCCGGAGAGCGCCTGTGCCAGAGACTCGGAGCGTGTGGTACGACCGACAATCCACTTGCGCGCTGGAAGTGGATGTCGCAGCCGCTTGCATTTTGAATCCAAAGCGGTTTAACGCGCTGCAGCAATCGCTCCATGACACGAGCGAGTTCAGGAACGTGCCATCGTTGGCGGCCATCTGGGAGGTCAGTCGTCGTGCCAACAGCACAGCGACGTTATGATGTATTTCCTCACCTCATCGGCCACCTAACGTTATATACTCCTTTTGCTGCAGGAAGAACGACTACGGCGCATCTGCAACGGTGAAAAGGGAACCCCAGAGTTGCCTCCCAGTATTGAGCGGCATGAGAAACTCTCGACGACTCCCGCAACATCGGAGCCACCGCCTTCCTTGCTGTCTCAGTCATGTTTCCTGAAAAAGCTGCAGAAGTCGGTGGAGACGGTCATGGATGCCATGCAGCAGCAACTCGACGTTATTTCGATTGTGGATGATCACGTTGAAGAAGACGTTATGCCATGCAACAACTCGATCTCCACCCAGAGTGCGTTCTCCTTCAGCCAGCTCGAGGAAGATGACGACGGCGGCGACAAGGTAATCCAACTATGTTCTGCAATGCTGGTCTCCGCTTCTTCGAGCTAACTAACCCTGTGGGTGATATAAACGACAGACAAAGGAAGACGAAGCAATCATTCAAATCTTATTAGCGATGCAAGAGGCGAATCCGCCTCAGGAACCGCAAGAGGACCACGTGAACGGCGAGCACCTTGTCGATGATGAAGCTACGACGGACGGCGAAGAGAACGATGATCCTTTTCGCCAAGATGAGATTGCAGACATTCTTGCATCGCAGCGGGTCGTTGACCAGGGCGAGGTCAAGTCGGCAGAGAAATTGCCCGAGAAAAGTTGGTGGGAGGTTGGACAAACCAAGTCTGCAGCTCCGGTTGACGAGCTTAAAAGTCCGCGACTCGTGTCTCGCACGCCAACACGACAGCGTCACGGCAAGGTGGACACATCCTCTATGGGTACTCGACGTTCATGCAACTGCGTGTGAAAGGTATCTGACTGAACGTCGTCTGTGTGAATGGATTGCAGCGATCACAAGCCGACAACGGAGGAAATCAAGGCAGCAAGCCGCCGTCTGATGGATCTCCCATCGTTGGTGACATTGAAGACTTGCTTCCTCCTCGACCGCAAGCTCTGCTCGAGCCAGCTTCGTTCGAAGAGTCTGAGCCTGTCGACGACATCCCGCTCTTACTGACGCCACAGCCAGTGCCTCCAGGTGAACGCTTGACCGTCAAACGAAGGTCCGTGTCACCAGGAAGCGGTCACAAGCGAGTCTGGGTGTTTTCACCAAAACCACCGAGCCTGCGTGACCTCGAGCAGTCCTCGATGCAAGTCGGAGTCGATCCTGTGCAGGTAAGTTGGCTTTGGTTTTTAAAATTTGTAAGCTGATCGCTGCCATCGCTTGACATTTGATGCGACTAACGCTACTTTACTACCAAAAACGACAGCACGTGCCTGCTTTCTATAGTCGGTGCCAAGATGCGCCAGACAAGGCGATGGTGTTTGGTGGTCGAAAGCTGGAGATTCCTGTTCGGACCGAAAATCAGGTTCCTCTGTTCGACACCTCGCCTATACGCCAGAAGCTACCACAAGGCTCGACGATTCAATATGAATGGAGCGGCTCGCTAAGACGGATGAAGACGGAGTCCGGATCGTCAGACCGTCGCTTTGCGAAGGAAAAGGTGCATGACTCCGGCTCAAATGTCGACAGCATGCAGGATCCTCGATCTTCTCACTTTTGTTCGTGTTTGAGCGATAGATGCATCGGATTAGAACTCCGCTGCGTCTTCCTCCTGATGCGAAGGTTGTCACAGAGTGGTTGGCTGACAACCAGAAACGCGAGAAATCGTCAAGAAAGGTATGTCTTGCCGTTTGCCATTTCCAAACTCGTCAGGGAGTGCAGCTCGTCAGAATCACTGATACTTTGAACCTTCCACCTCTCAGCGTCGGCAGCGAGGCGATCGAGCGCTGACCAGCGGCTCTGAAGGATCTCAGGTGGCACGTGCGAACGTATCGTCCGCTCACATGCTGAATGTGACGATTCTGTCGATTGAAGTCTTTGCGACGTCGCGAGGAAAGCTGCTGCCGGATCCGCTTCACGACCAAGTGAACGGCATATTTTACAGCGTGAGGGCGCAGGAGGGACCAAACGGCGAGAGGAGGGACGAATCGGGCGTGATCTTGCAGGAAGGCGACTACGTCTCGCCATCAAACTTTCGTTTCGACCGCGACGTGAGCGTCAATGTCGAGTATGCTGCTGACGAGCGCGGACTTTTCGAACGGCTGGAAGCCCTCGTGCATCGGTGGGACCCAGACTTCTTGACTGGCTTTGAAGTTCAGAAAGGATCATTGGGCTACTTGGTCGATCGGGCGTCCCAACTCGAAGTGAGTGCTCGTAGATCCTTACTTCATGTCGTTGGTGAAGTTTTCCGCTGGTTCTAATTGCCGTGCGCTTTTGCTGTGTAGATCAATCTGATCCAGTCCCTCTCACGCCTCCCGACGACGCTGATTGACGCAAGAAATCCGCAAGCGGGCTACAACAATGAAAAAGGAGACGGCGAGCAATCAATTGGCACCACTTGGGGTGTCAATAAGGCCTCCGGTCTGTGGGTTCACGGGCGCTACATCCTGAATTTATGGCGAATGGCTCGGTCAGAGGTACGATGATACACTGTGCGGAGGACACCTCGCATGGCTGTTTTCTATAACCGCTCACTTTTTTTGGAACATTGGGACAGTTAAAGCTTCAACGATACTCGTTCGAAGATGTGGCCCGTGAAGTGCTGCGTCGGGAGTACCCTCTGCATTCTCCAGAGCAATTGACAAGCTGGTTTCAGGCAGGTGGAAGCTCGCGGTGGAAAGTCGCCCGGTACTTCCTGCTTCGAGCGTCACTCAACATCAGAATTCTATTCAAAATGCAGCTCATCACCAGAACGAGGTAAGGCTAGCAGTCACCGGTGCTTCTGCTGCTTGCTGCACGGTGTCTCTCACCAATCTTGCTTGTGTCTATGTGTTGACCTCTTAGCGAGATGGCGCGGTTGTTTGGCATCGATTTTTACTCGGTTCTTTCCCGCGGATCGCAATACCGAGTGGAGGCGGTGATGCTGCGCGTCACGAAACGCAATAACTTCCTTCTGATCTCCCCGAATCGAACGGGTGTCGCTGGACAAGCGCCGATGGAGTGCATCCCGCTCGTGATGGAGCCCCAGTCGAGCTTCTACGCAGATCCGGTGGTGGTACTCGATTTTCAGGTTCGCGTGGCAGTTTTGCTAGTTGCGATTCCCTGTACTCGCTGTCTGACGCTTTTGTGGATGGTAGTCGTTGTATCCATCGCTTGTGATAGGATACAACCTCTGCTACTCGACGCTGCTTGGGAGACTGAAGGACGGGCTTCATCCCGAACTCGAGACGTCTCTGGGTGTGACCCATTACTCTCCGAGTGCGGAGGGTCTCGTGCGTTCTCGCGGCGGCATCGTTATTGCACCGAACGGAACGCTGTTTTGTCCGAAGAGTTATCGAACTGGGGTGCTTCCGGTCATTCTGGATGAGATCCTGTCGACGCGAATCATGGTCAAGCAAGCCATGAAGTCTGCCAAGAAGGCGGGTAGAGAGAGACTGGAGAAGGTTCTGAACGCACGGCAACTCGCGCTCAAGATGATCGCCAACGTCACGTATGGGTACACGGCCGCCGGGTTTTCCGGTCGCATGCCATGCGCACAGCTTGCGGATGCCATCGTTCAAGTATGGTGCTTGCAATGTGCCTAATTTCAATTTGCTTGCTAACATGTTTGCTTGCCTGAATCATTCAGAGCGGTCGATGCACTTTAGAAGCTGCCGTCCGCCTGGTTGAATCCCGAGAGGAGTGGAACGCCAAGGTCGTCTATGGTGACACCGACAGTCTGTTTGTGCTGCTCAAAGGCCGATCCAAGGCTGACGCGTTCTGGATCGGCCAGGAGATCGCGGACGCTGTGACGAGTGCGAATCCAAAGTACGCGAGTGTGATTGTGGCTGAGATCCTTGCTCTGGTACTGAGTCTCACCCTACTTACTGTGTTACTGTGCCGTATGGGCTAGACCGGTCACGCTCAAGCTCGAGAAGGTGTACATGGGCTGTATCCTCGTGTCCAAGAAGCGGTACGTGGGCAATAAGTTCGAGAGTGCGACGCAAGAGGAGGGAGAGGTCGAGTCGAAAGGCATCGAGACTGTGCGCCGCGATTCGTGCGGCGTCGTCCAGACGGCGATGCGCGAGTGCCTCAACCTGCTCTTTCGCACCAGCGATCTGTCCAAGGTCAAGCAGCACCTGCATCGCTACTGGGTGCAGATGCTGGACGATCAGTTGCCGTTACGCGACTTCATTTTCGCGAAAGAAGTGCGATTAGGCACGTACAGCGACGGAAGGTATGTATTTGTGCTGTAGCGAGTTGAGTCCTCATTACGCTGGCTGCTAAATGCTGTCAGCTGACATGTCTGCTTCGCTGCTCCGTGCACGTCAAGTACCCCACCTGCAGCGCTTGTGAGCACCAAGGCGATGACAAGGGACCCGCGTGCGGAGCCGCGGTACGCGGAGCGCGTGTCCTACGTCGTCGTGAACGGGCCGCCCGGAGCGCGTCTAATGGATCTGGTCGTGTCGCCCGACAAGATCGTCGACCGCAACAACAAGATGCGCTACACCATCAACTATCAGTACTACATCCACAAGCAGGTGCGGTCGTCTTCGTGGGGTTTTACGAGCAGGGATGATGATGGAGCTGGCTCACTTACGTTGGAGTAACGCTGTGCAGATCCTTCCGAGCCTCGAGCGGCTCTTCTTGCTGATGGGTGTCAACGTGCGCACCTGGTACAACGACCTTCCCAAGTCGGCGGTCAAGGCCCGCAACCTCGCGTTCCAGGGTGGTGGCGGCGTAGGACTGCGCGAGGGCCGCTCGATCGACTCGTACTACTTGAGCAAGCACTGCCAGCTCTGCGGGCAGCTCGGCTCAGACTCGTTATGCGCCGAGTGTGCGGCCAACCCGCAGCGCAGCTTGTTCGCGCTGCACACGGCTTCGTCTCGCCAGGAGAGAGCTCTCCACCGCTTGGCCCTCGCGTGCAACGCGTGTGGAGACCGCGACTCGTTTGCCGCGTGTGTCAACACTGCTTGTCCCGTGTGGAATCGAATCCGCCTGGTTGAAAACGAAAAGGTGACGCTGTAGGCGCTGAACGGCAAGCAAACAGGTCGGTCGCTCGCACATGAACTGTAATTGGATGGCGGTCCTCACGGTCATTCGCTTGTGATGTTCAGCAAGACCAGCCAGCCACATCGACAAGGGAAGCTCCGATTGACCGCAACGGTAAGCAGCACAAAAGCAACAATTTTGAAAAATCCATATCGTTTAGACGGTTCGCTACTCCTACAGGCGTGGTGGTGCTAGTGATGCCCACTTCCGAGAAGAAGCCAATGCCGAAGAAGACACAAAAAAGAGATGCACAGCGGAAGAAGCGGGTACAACGGCAGCTCTACTTGTTGTGGCGCTTCTTCTGGCCGCCGTGCTTCTTCTTCCCGCCGGCCTTCTGCTGCTGCTGTTGCTGCTTCTTGTTGGACGGGTTCGTCTTCTGCTTCTTGGCGGGGCGCTCGGCCTTGGGCTCCTCCACGTCGCTGCTGGCCTCCTCCTCCACGACCGCGTCAACGTCGGCGGCGGCCTGCTTGACAGCACGCGCAGCCTTCTTCTTGGAGCGCTTGGACTTGTTGGCCTCCTCCTCTTCAGCCTCCTTCTCGGCCTCGACCTCCTCGCGCGACTTCTTGGCCTCCTCTTCCTCCTCCGGTGTCGTGTTGGCGTACTTCTTGAACTTGGCGACGTAGAAGCCGTCCATGTTGTGCACGTGCGGATAGAAGCGGCGCGTGAGGTTGACCGACGGGTGAAAACGCTGCTGTTGGTAGCGCGTGAAGCCCGCCTTGCCGTGATCCAGCCCCGTGTCCACGAGCTTGACGCAGCGCTTGCGCAGCGCGTAGTCGACGACCGACTCGTTCTCCTCGACCATGACCGAGCACGTCGAGTAGAGGATGTAGCCGCCCGTCTTGGACTTGGCGTCCACGGCGTCAATGGCGGCGAGCAGCAGCTCCTTCTGCAGGTGCGCGAGCCGTAGCACGTCCTTCTCCGTCTTCTGCGTCTTGATCGACGGGTCGCGAGCAATCACGCCCATGCCCGTGCAAGGTGCGTCGAGCAGCACACGATCGAAACCGCGGAAGAGCGTGGGCAGCTTGCGGCCATCGTAGCACGACACCGACGTGTTCTTGACGCCGAGGCGGTGCAGGTTGGCCACGGTGGCCTTGAGGCGCTGCTTCTTCAGGTCGTTCGCGATGATCGTTCCCGTGTTCTTCATGAGCTGCGCGATGTACGTCGTCTTACCGCCAGGCGCGCACGCCATGTCGAGCACGCGCTCATTCATCTGCGGAGCCATCGCCATCACCGCGCAAATCGATGAGGCCGACTGCAGCATGTAGTGACCGGCCAGGTACTCGGGCGTGGCGCCGATCGGCACGGGCGAGTCGTAGATCTTGAGACCGACCTTGGACCACTTGGCGAGCGGGTCGAGGTTGACACCACGCTGAATCAGCGCCTGCGCGAGGTCGCGGCGGCGCGTCTTGAGCGTGTTGGTGCGGATCACGAGCGGGCGCGGCTGCTCGTTCGCCTCGACGAACTCAACGCACTCGGCGGGCGAGAACATCTTGAGGAACATGTCGATCAGCTCGCGGTTGTAGCCGAAGTAGTTGGAGATGTCGCGCGCCAACGTCTCCATGTAGTCCACACGCGAGCGGCCGGGCTCGCGGCGATCCTTGAAATGCGAGAGCACCTCCACCACGTCCTTGATGCGCTGGTACACCTCGGCCGGATCAGTTGCATCGGCACCGTCCTCTTCGATCTCCTCCTCCGTCTGGAGGTGGTACGGCTCGTTGTTGGCGATGTTGAGGCGCATTTCCTCGTCGGCCTCGGCCGCCTGGCGGGCCTCCTCCTCGTCGAGCAGGCGCGCCTTGCGCTCGATCTCCAGCTCAAAGTCATTGTCGTCGTCGCCCTCCTCGTCCTCTTCCTCCTCCTCTTCGTTGTCGTCGTCGTCGCTGCCGCTCTTCTTCAGCTTGAGCCAGCTCTTGTTCGAGTCTGAGAAACCCGTGGTGACCTCCTCCTCCTCGTCGTCCTCTTCCTCCTCGCTTCCGGCCTCCTCGGCCTGCTCCTCCTCGTCCGAGTCAAAGAGCTGCGCCTTGTTGCCGCTGCGCTTCTGCTCCTGCTTGGCTGCCGCCACGTACTTGGACTTGGTCGCCGGCTTGGCCGCGCTGTCGCCGTTGCTGCTCAACCTTCACACACGAACAGGGAGAGATGAGGGGGTGAGACGCGGTCCAACCGATCGGTGGCGCTCGTAACTACGCCGACACTCACTTGCGCTTCGCGGGGCGGGGCATGCTCGCTCGGTGTCGGTCGCTGTCGCGGTGATAAAGCTCGGGGGAGGCACGGGAATTAGCGCCGGGCTGCGGGTCACAACGAGTTCGTCGAGTGTCGTTTCGGGCGCTGCGCCGCCACCAAACGAGCAGCGCCGGTCGGTTGGTCTGGAAGGTCAAAGGCGTTCTGCACCCGTTTCTGGAAATAGTTACACTATAACCTACCTCATTTCGTCAAACCGCATTTGGGAGGGGTACGCTTTCAAAAGTAACCGTATGAAGTGTCGTGAAGTAACAAGTCAGTCACAGAAAGGACGCAAAAACGGACGTTGAAGCGGCCGGCCCCATACAGTCTACCCTCTGTTTTCTACGTCTATACATTATCATATCCTTTGAATTTTTATAAAACTGGCACAAAGTTGTAAGCTAGTACCATCGTCACAGCTACCTTGAGGAAGATATACAATCTTTGGATTTTATAAATATCACATTCATAGGAAAGGGAGGGTAGACTGTACTGAATCGCCGTATAAAGCGCGAGGACAATGGAGGCGAGCGCTGGAGTCGCCGCTGCTGCTGCCGCCGCCTGCGCTGGCGTGGCGGAGGGCGCAACCTCGCGGTACGATGCGCTGCTGCGGCAGATCGTGCAGCTGAACTCGGACCTGCACAAGACGGCGGCGCTGAGCCAGACGCTGCAGCGCGAGCGCGACGGGCTGCAGCAGAACAACGCGCGGGTGCGCCTCGTCGCGGCTGTGATACTCGTGTTGGAGGAAGAGGGCGCGGTTTTAACGGGAGGAAGCCGTTGTGCTCGTGTTTGTACAGCTCAAAGACGAGGTCAAGCGCCTGCACGAGCGGTGCGACAAGCTGCAGACCGTTCTGATGCAGGAGACCGAGCAGAAGGTTCGCCTTTGTTGCGACCACTTTGACAAATGGTTCGCTCCGCTAACGCCCGCTGCTTGAATGGCGACCGCCCGTTAGATCGAGTCGGACAAGAAGCACGAGGAGCTGATCGCCAAGTGGAAGCGCCAGCTCGAGGCCAAGGCCAAGGCATTCGAGTCGCTCCAGCAAAAGTTCGCGCCGCCGCGCGACTTGGACCAGCTGCGCATCAAGATCCAGGAGGAGCTGGAGGGGCCGTACCAGAACCGCATCGAGGCGCTGCAGGCGGAGCTCGAGCGGCAACACCAGCGGACGTTTGAGGTGCGCCGCGAGTACGAGATCATCAAGACCGAGTACGAGCAGTTCGCCGTCGACCAGGTTATTTTGCGGGCAATGTCGAGTATGTGCCATCACTTCATCCGCAAGTAACTGACATGCCGCTGTCTCTTTGGTAGGGCAACGAGGTGGAGTGCCTGCAGCAGACGTACGAGATGCAGATCACCGACTTGAAGAAGAAGTTGCGGTTGGCAGAAGAAAAGGCGGAGGACACGCGCAACGTCGAGACCATTCGGCGCTTGGAGCAGCTGCGAGAAGCGGCCAACATTGAGATGAAGGCGCTCAAGGGTGAGGTTCAGGTGCGGCTGCGTTTAGCTCTGAGATCTTCCTTCACCTGCTTTCGAACTTGGATACTTATGTGGGGAGTTGCAACAGGAAGTGCGAGAGGAGATGGCGCGCGCGAATTCGGCGGCGGAAAAGGAGAGAAGCGAGCGGGAACTACGGCTAGCAGACGCTCTTGCTAGCAACGCCTCCTTCGAGCTTGACCTTAAAGCCCATGCGAGAGAACTGGTAAGAGTGAAAGAAGAGCGCGACAGTTTGCGATCGCAGCACGACCGCGCGCAGACAAACACGGAGGACATGAAGGCTGAGGTGGAGGCACTTCGCGACCAGCTGAAACAGAAAGACTCGCTTGCCATGAGCAGCCACAACACGCTGACGGCAAAGTACGCTTTGGTAGACGCTGTTTAGCAACTGAAAGCGCGGTGATGAGTTCACTAACCCGTTGTGCATATTCAGGATTCGCGAAGAGCGCGCCACTTGGGAGAAGGAGCAGTCGGCACTAAAGGTGCGATGACTGTGCCGCCTTCTGGAGACGCCAGTATGGTATGACTAACACGGGCAACGCTCGTGCAGGATCGAGTCAACGAGTTCACGTTGAAACTGCAAGCTGCAGAGGTTGCAGCTCAGCAAAACACTGCGCTGGCCATGAAGCGGCAGGAGCACGACGAGTCTATGGCTGAAAGCTCAATGCTAGCAAAGGCGCGGGAGCACGAGGTGGCCAAGTACAAGACCTTAATTGACGAACTCGAGAAGAAGGTATGTTCTTCGATACCACAAGGTCGAGCTGGCGTGCATCTAACGAATCGCGCGTGCACAGCTTGCAGCGAAAGAAGAGGCGCTGCGCAAAAATCAACAATATGCCGAAGAAACGATCCATCAGCTCCAACTCGAGGCCGAGAGCGTTGCTAAAAAACTGGAAGCGGTCGAAGGCGAGAAGAATCACTTGAGCGCAAACCAGAAAGCGTCGCAAGAACTGGTGAGTCGATGCTTGTTTGTGAATGTTGCCGAGTGGAGCACTGAAGGCGTGGTGACGGGGTGTTCGAGCAGGTCTCGCGGATGAAATCCGAGTGCATCACGCTGCGATCTAAACTGAAAGAAGTGGAGAACGACTATCACACCTTGCAAACCAAGCATCGGTACGGAGAGTGCCATCAGCAGCATGACTGTTACTCGAAGTACACGGCAACTAATCGGTGAACACTTGCGGACAGGGAAATGCTCCACTATCAAGAGGATGTTAAGCTCGAGAACGAGAAGCTCGAGGGAAAGGTGAGGCGCGGCGCGGTTGCTTCGGTTGGCATGGTCGGCAACGTGCAAATTTCTGAGAATCGTTGCTACACGTGACTCTGGCGCTTGTTCAACACGATAGGTGAAGTACCTGGAGCAAGACTACGCGTTGGTCCTGGAGAAATTCGAGAAGGAGAAAGAAGACCACGCGCGGACGACGCATGATCTTCAGGTACACGGTCATGGACAACTGCTCGATCGTTGCCAGCCTCTATGCATTGAACTAACAGAAGCGTGGGTTGAGTTACAGGCAAAGTACGCGATGCTAGAAGCAGATTTCCGAGGCCAGCATGCTGCGCTGAAGCAGGAGACTCGAGCAGCGCTATCAAAGACACTGCACGAGCTCAGCAAGACGCAAAAGGTAAGCACCCGTTCATTTGTAGACGTTGAGTTACCGCCAATGCTAAACGAGATTGCCGTTTGCCACTCGCACGCCACTCGAATGGCAGAAACGCGATGCCTACAAGCGCAAGTGCGTCGAGATCCACGAGCAGTTCAAGCGGCTGATGAAGGACGTCAACGCGTACGAGTCCAAGATGCTTCAGATGAAGCAGCAGCACGCGGGGGAGCTACAGATGCTACTCTCCCAACTGTCGGACGCCGAGAGCGAGAAGACCTTCCTGATGCAGCGCCAGGTCGAAATCGGGTTTGCGCCGGTGTCTGGGATGACAAAGGTGCGAACAAAACCTGAGCTCGCTTCTGGTCCACCCTTGGAAGATACGCTAACGGCATATTTGCTCCCGTGACAGTCGACGATGCGGCGGCCGACCGAACCAGTTTCGAGCAAGGACGACGCCGAAGCGCCCAAGTGACAAGGAGAAGACCAAGCACTGGCGGGTAAGGGAATAGATATGCGAGCAACATCAAATGCGGCTGTGATTTTCTCGTGTTTTATTTATCTGGCGGGAATTTACAGCGGAGCCGCGAGTGCTCCTGATCCTTTTCGAAAAGACTACTACACCTTTACCAAGACGGCACAGGGCCGACACCAAGTTACACGCAAGAATCGTCGCTTTCACTGCCCAGACCAGCCTTCGACGAGTTGGGTGGCGGCACGAAAGAGGACGAGAGAGAAGGCGAGGCACCACGCCACAGGCTGGAGCGCCGGCGACATCTGGAAGGCGTCCGCTTCTTCATTGTAAGTGAGACGGGTCCGGGTTCCACGGCTTCTGTGCGCGGCGCTGGTTCCAGTTCAAGTTTGTGATCATCGACTGGAACCAGTCCGTGTTCTCGTTCACGCGGCAGATCGAGGGCAGCGGGAAGGAGGACACGCGAACGATGATGCAGTCGCCACGCTCGAGCCGCACGCGGTTCTTCCCGTCAAACGAAACGTAGCACGAGGACGCGCGGCTCGTCATGGGGAACGCGATCTTGAGTTTGGCGCTGTCGTGGAAGAGCAGCGGACGGAAGCTCAGCGTGTGTGGGCAAATGGGCGTGAGCAGCATGGACGGCACTGACGGGTGGGCCATTGATCCACCAGCAGACAGCGAGTACGCCGTGGACCCAGTCGGTGTCGAGATGATGATACCGTCGGCGGCGATCTTGGTGATCTCCAGGTCGTCGCAGAAGCAGTTGAGCTCCACGAGCGACGCGGACGGGCCGCGGTCGATCACGATCTCATTGAGCGCGTGCATGCACTTGAGCACCTCTTTCTCCTTGCCGTTCCGGTAAATGGAGCAGACCAAGCGCGAGCGCAGCGACATGTAGAAGCCTCCGTGGATGACGCTCGTGAGGTGCTCGATCGCGTTCTCCGAGTCGAACGGCGTGAGGAACCCGAGCGAGCCCATGGCGAACGACAAGACCGGCGGTACGCTTTTCCGGAACATAGACGAGACCCAGAGCACCGTGCCGTCGCCGCCGAGCGAGATTACAAAGTCGATCGACGTCTGCACGTCCTCCCACTCCTCCGACGAGGCCCACGTCTTGGTATGTGGCAGCGCAAGGTCGGCGTGAACGGTGGGCTCTAGGAACACGAGCACGCCCTTCTCCTTCTGCATCCATGTCGTGATGCGCACGAGCGTGTCCGTAATGTACGGCTCGCTGGGCTTCTTGACGATGAGCACCGTCTTGGGGGGCTCGTCCCAGATGAACTGCACGTTGTTGCGCGAACGGTGCTGTGTGCGGATGCTGCGGTTCATGGGCGTGAACACCTCGCACTGCTCGTCCGAGCACTGCAGCAGGCGGAAGCACGACCGTGGGAACGCCTCCACCTCCACGTCGCTGTAGACGGATGAGGTCGAGGACGCGTCGCTGTCGGCGCTGCTGGACGTGTCCTCGTTCACGATGCCCTCGCCGGGCGACCCGAACGTGTCGGCGATCAGGATCAGCTCCGAGTTCGTGCGCTTGCGCCGGTGCTGCTTGACGCACTCTGTCGTCACCATCAACCACATCACATACGCGATGGTAAGTACCGAGCCACCAACAAAAGCAGCACCACGACAGCCAAGAGTGGGACGTACGCAGGTCGCGCGAGGCCGTGTCCGGCGCGGGCGGGCGCGCGCCCGACAGCTCCTTGCAGCGCTTCATCCAGTAGTTCTTCTCAGCGATGGCCTGGTGCAGCTGCTCCTCCAGGTCGTTGATCTTGGCCTGCAGCCGCAGCGGGCTCTGCGCCTGTTTCTCGTAGAACGCCAGCACGCGCTTCATCTGGTCGCCGATCGAGCGGATGTCGTCCTCCAGCGCGTAGTTGTCGCCTGTCGACGACGCGTACGACAGGCGGCGGCCCGCCGCGTCCAGCGCCAGCTCGTCGCTCATCAGCGGCATAGGCGCGGCCTCCGGCACCGACGGCAGCGAGAAGGGCGTCGACAGCTCCTCCGCCGCGTCCACACAGTTAGCAGCAGCGGTCGCGTCGGTCTCGGGCGCCGACGTGCTCGCTCTCCGCGCAGATTCGCAATGGAGATTCATCTTGGCGGGTTTAACGGCCGACGGATAGCTGTACAGTACTGTGCACTGCTTCGGCCGCTGTCTCTCGTGCTTGTCGTCAAGAGGGAAGACCCCTCGTTTTCACGGCCGGAAAGTTCCGCACTTGCCGCTGGTTCCGCCCCAAGGACCTCGACGCTTGTTCAGCAGCGAGACATCTCGGTTTACTTTCTCCTTCGGGAGGGTGGGTGGGTTTCGAAGCGAGATTCAATGGGTTTCAACCCGACCTGGATCTGGATGTTTATGTGCTCTTGGGTGATTACGAGAGCGGCGTGTGAGACGTGAACCCGACCCGTTCGGAATGGGCGTCGCCTGTTTTTATTTTTTTCTCGAAACGACCCGACCCGCCGCCACCAGTGTAAGTCACATCCTGCGGCCGCTCCTTTCGCCCTCCGCTGTCTCTTGTCGACGCGTCGAAGCGCCCGAAGGTGCAAGCTGGGCGCCCGCGCGGATGATGGATGTGATGGTGGGTTACTCTGTGGGCGCCCCTATACGCGCGCTCTGCCTCATGCCGCTTCTTATTCGTGCAGAGAGCGCGAGGGAATGGAATCTCGGGCGTTCCAGCAGACAGAAGGACCAGTGTTTTCCTTTGTTCAAGGTCATAGGGTGGACGTTGGCTGCACGGGGATCCAGTCGTTGGCCGGGTCGACCCAGTGGAACGCATGGAGGAACCCAACACTGGAGAGAAGCAAAGACACGAGGCCGTGGCTTCAAGCAGCAATACACAGCGTACAGACTGTACGGTACAGTATAGTACTGTACAAGTATTACGGCGGCCACTGGGCAATCACAGAGATCGTCAACATGGCCCAAAGACAGGAGAGAGCACGTGCGGCCGACCGACCACCTGACGTCAATGACATCGTCAGATGATCGCCTCCAGTGTCCTCCATGTCATTCTTCTGAGTCAGGACGGTCAGTAACGCGCTGTCCAAGCTCAATTGACCCACTTCAGACGACAAAGCCATCACGTGTCGTGATTCAATCAGGACAAAATCTTGAGGTGATGATACAGTAACATTCTCGCAAGATCTATACGGTCACTTTTGATGCGCAACGCAACGTTCCATCTGAATGCGCGAGCTTCACCTTGCACCATTTCCCCGTCGACCGGTCGGTTGATAACTCGGAAGATGGGGGCCAGCGACCAAGTAGAGGCGCCCGCGAGGACCGGCAAGCTCAAGTACGAGCTAGTGGACGGACAGACGGCCGCCACGTATGTGTATGCGACATACCCGCTCAAGTTCCTGCATCCGCGCGGCACGGTCCGCCAGGGCTTCGGCACCTACGTCACGGTACGTCGGCTGCGCTGTGAAGTATGTGCGTCGATAGATGTGCTGACGCTTTAATCGCGCTGTGCAGTACATTCTAGGGTACGGCGGCGGGCTGGTGGGCGGCGACAATGTGTCGGTCGAGTGCGAGCTCGCGCCAGAGACGACAGGTGCGTTTCCCTCCACTTTCGCACTTGAATGATGCATGCTTGGCTAACAGTAAGGCTATTGCTCGGTCGACTTGCCAGCGGTGCTGACGACGCAGGCGACCACCAAGGTGTTCAAGTCCGAGGGCAGCGAGCAGGTGACGCAGTCGTTCGACTTAGTGGTCGGCGCGGGCGCGACGCTCGCGTTCCTCCCCGACCCCGTGACCTGCTTCGAGCACGCGCGCTACCGCCAGATACAGTCGTTCCGACTGGCGGAGGGCGCCAACCTGGTGTTTGTGGACTGGCTCACGAGCGGGCGGAGGCGCAACTACCTGACGACTGGCGCCGTGCTCGAGAGCCGCAAGGAGATCCTCGAGCACTGGGACTTTGACGTGTACGACAACACGGCCGAGATCTTCGTGGGCGGGGAGCGGCTGCTGACCGACCGCGTCCGCCTCGCAGGTGCGATCCACTGTCGTTGTGGTTGAGGTCTTTGGACATGCAAACTCACTCAGCGTTGCTGTATTGCAGATGACGAGGATGTGAAGCTGCGCGACCGCATGCAGGGTATGCACGTGCTCGGGCTGATGGTGATCGTGGGCGTCAAGCTGCAGGTGATCGCAGACCTGCTGCTCGCGTTCAGCTCTCGCAAGCGGCTGCATAACGCGCGCGACATCACACCGCAAGGCCGCCTGGCCACACAGAACGACTTCCCCGGCGTGGTCGCGTCCGCCAGCCCGCTCGGCGACGGCGTCATCGCGCGCTTCTGCGGAGAAGACGCCGAGGTGGCCATGCACTTCGTCAAGACCATGCTCGCGCCGCTGCGAGACGCCATCGGCTTCTCGCCCTACCAGGAGAACCGGTGAGCGGGCGCCGCCGTCCTGTTAATGGAACACGAGCGTTCATAACACGTTGTAGCGTCCGATAAAGCCGGGGAAGAAGCGTTGACAACGAGGTTGCTGATACTGTTCGTGAGCCGTTTCCATTGACGCAACGGCATTGGAGGATTGGCGAGTGACGTCGCGCTCGTGGGGTGGGTACAGTTTATCAGATCGGACCAGATCTGACTCGTAGTGGATCTTGTTCCCCTCTTCGAAAGTGATTGGCCATCCAGTCGCCAGAGTGATGGACACGCTGTCTCGATTACGACAGGGGTTACTCACAGCGTAACCCCTGCCATCCCTGCTGTTGCCTTTTGTGCATGCTCCTTTTGACTACCGAGTAGTCGGATCCGCGGGAACGATCGGTTTGGACGGGTTTCCCCGCCCCGCCCGCCGAGAACGAACGCTTTGGGGAACGACAGGAGAGCGAGAAAGCGCCGGGGTTACGCGGCGACGGACGTACTTTGGGCGGCGAGAGGAGCGACTTGCAGCGCTCGAGCGAGGGTCCGAGCGGCACCAGGCGACAGCGGGAGGGACGGAGTAGAGGTCCATCCACTTGCCGCGTCGGAACAGCGGTCAGAGGAGGCGAGAGCGAGCGGCAAAAACCCAGGCAGAGAGAGGTCGGGAGGCGCGTGTTTCACGTGTCTTTCGCCCCCTTTCGACCCAGTCACTAGAGAGCAAAGCTGGACGCGCACGAGGATAGCATGTCGGACTACGAGGAGGAGGACGAGAAGTGGATCCAGTGGTTCTGCAGCCTGTCGGGCAACGAGCACTTCTGCGAGGTGGCCCAGAGCTACATCGAGGACTCGTTCAACCTCTACGGGCTGCGCGCCATGGTGCCCAACTTCCAGGACGCGCTCAACATCATCCTGGACCTGACCGGTGCGTGCGCGGGCGTCTGATCGGTTGCTAGTGGCGCTGGAGTCGTGGTCATATGTGTGGAACGCACACTAAAACTCCGTACTGTGTGGTTTTGGCGGCGCAGACATCCCGTACGACGATGAGATGCCGTCGTACGCGGCGGAGCTCTACGGCCTCATCCACGCGCGCTACATCATCACGTCGCACGGGCTGGACGCCATGGTGGGCTGGCTCCCTTGTCGGTCGTGACCCTCGGCGTAATACTAGTGGCTGACGTCTTGCGGCGCTGACTCGTCCATTCAGATGAAGAAGTACCGGGAGGGCGACTTTGGCGTCTGCCCTCGCGCGCTCTGCGACGGCCAGCCCGTCGTTCCGGTGCGCTCCAGCCCTGTAGCCACGCTGATGCTATGGTCTCAGCCTGACTCACGCTGTCTGATGGACTACTGCAGGCCGGTCTGCACGACGAGTGGAAGAAGTCGGACATGAAGGTGTACTGCCCCAAGTGCCGCGACCTGTACACGCCCGCCAGCGAGTACAACAACCCTCCGAGTACGTCCACTGACTGTTGATGCCATCCCAGCCCACCACCACACGTAGACCTAACGCCGACACTGCCCATCATCGCACAGTTGACGGCGCGTACTTTGGCACGACGTTCCCGCACCTGTTCTTTCTCACGTACCGCGAGCTGGAGCCGCCGCCGTCGACGCTGCTGTACGTGCCGCGGGTGTTCGGCTACAAGATCCACAACAAGAGCGAGAACCGCCGCCGCCTCGCCATCCTCGCCAAGGAGGACGACGCGGCCGCCGAGGAGGAGGAGAAGCAACAGGTGTGTACTGGTTCATATCCTGCTTCCTTGGAGTCGAATCCACTGGGGTCAACGACCGGGGCGGCACTTGGCGCGAGCCTCTATCGTCGAAAGGAGAGGGCGAGGCTGGGCTGGGCTGCTGCTGCCCGCTCGTCCAGCTCATTGGGGCCGTCTCGGGTCGAGCGCTCTCTCCGTTCCGCTCCCGTCTTCCGCCTCATCGGAGGACGACGGGACCCCGTTGACAACGTTGACAACGGGACGCGGAACCGCGTCGAGTGCCGCCCTGGGATGTTGTCTGCGTGGCCTGCCTGCCCCCTGCGTCCTGTGGTTGTTCGACTTATGTGACTATCTCGTTGTGTTTTTAACAGAGACTGTAATTCTGTGTGTGCCTAGCGACGCACTGCGGGGAGCGCGCGGCGGAAGGGCGAGGACGACGCGCTCGGCGCCGACGCGGCCGCCTCGGCGAAGAAGAAGCGCAAGCAAGATGTTTGACGAGTGGCGTGATCGAGTTGGAGACACGGGAAGGAGACGACGAGGAGCGGAGGTGATCGAAGAGAGACTGGGTGGACGCGTTGGGTGCGATCGCGCGCAGGCGGCGGACGACATGGTGAAGGGCGCCTGCAGCATGGAATCGACGGCGACGACGACTCGCCAGCTCGCTCTGTCTGGTGTCGCGTGCGTGTGTGTTGCCTGTGCAGCTCGTCGGCGACTTCTCCTTCTTGTCGCGCCGCGCGATGGCAGGCGAGGCGCACCACACCGCATCATGCGCAGTGAGCGGCGAGGACGCGAGGCACTTATTGATATTTTGGTAGACTGACGCTACGTTCATCGACGAGGCACGGCACGCACGGCGGGCGGGTGCGAGCGAGAGGATGGGAGGGACGGAACAACGGGATAGTTAATAAAGTGTGGACATTTTTCTCTCTACAAGGTGTTGCATGCGGTTGGTTGGTTGGTTAGTGACAGCAGAGGCCCGAGTCGATCGTGAAAGGCTACTCCTTGTTAGTCAACGGTAACACGACAACGCATGGTCACGATTGCTCTCGTTGGCATCGCGTGACACCCAGCGATCCGATCCACCGCCGCTCGTGTTGCGTACTTGTCGTTCACGTTTCCTACGTGTCGGTCTTAGGGTGCGCCGACGACTTCCTTTAGACGCTTGACGAGCTCGGCCTTGAGCCCCTTGGTCGCCAGTCCGCGCTTCTTGAGCTCCTCACGCAAAGCGGTCACCGTCATCTGCTCGATCGGCTTGGACGGAGTGAAGGGCACGGCGGGCGCCGCGGCGGGCGCGCTCTCCATCTCCACGTCCTTGGGTGGCGTCAATGGCGCCGTCTCCTGCTTGGCCGCGGGCGAAGCGGCCTTCTCTTCGTGCTCGACAGTCTCCTGCTCCGACTTGGAGGCGTCCTCCATGTCAACGTCCACCTTCACTGGCGTCGATGATGCTACTGTCGGCGCAGGCGTCGCTACTGTTGTGGTCGCTGTGGCGGCAGCAGGGGCCACAGGTTGAGGCGGTGGGGGAGGAGGCGCGAACGTCGCGGGGGCGATAGAAACCTGCATGGGTACGTGTCCGACTGCGCATTAGACGAGCGAACATGGCGAAAAACGACAGTACGAGCGCGTGCCTTCTCCATGGCGTGGGTCTGCGCAGTCACGGCCGACTCGCTGACCGCGTCCATGTGCGCCTCCTGCTCGATCTGCTTGCCGATCATCGAGTTGAACAGCATGGCCGCCGCCTCCCGGTCCTGCACGCGCACCAACACATGCACACGGACGACAATCAGCCTCCCCTTATACACATGACCATCACACTCGAGACGGCAGCGGCACTTACGCGCGGGCGGATCTTGCAGTAGTCGAGCACGCGCAGCTGCGGCAGCTTGTGGATAACGTACTCGCGGTAGTAGCGGCGCTTGGCGACCGGGTTGCCGACGAGCGTGAGCGTGTCGAGCTTGGCCAGTCCCGCGAGCTGGTCGATCTCGGCCAGCTGCGCCACGCGGTTTCCCGTGAGCACGAGGAATTCGAGGTTGACTAGCGCCTCGGCCAGGTTCTCGCCGACCTTGGACACGTGGTTGTTGTGCAGCAGCAGCATGCGCAGGCGCCGCAGCCGCGGGAAGTTCTCCAACTTCTTGATCTCATTATCCGACAGGTCGATGCAGTCGAACCCGTCCTGTGCGGCGAGGTGCAACAGCAACATCAGCATGAAGTCACGGGTATAGCACTACCTCTCAGCCTAACGCACCTTGGTCACGCCCAGGTTCTCGATGGCCGGTGCCTTGTAGCCTGCCGTTCCGCGCGCGCCGTTGTCGGACGAGTTGAGCGCCTTCTGTCAGTCCAAATCGCACGGGAAAGGCACCAAAATAACCCACGCACCGCGTAAATTTAGCTCGCGCTCGCGCAGGGGGTTGATGGACACCTGCGCGCGCAGGATCACGTCCGCCGTGAGCCGCATGCCGCTGTCTACTCGCCGTCGACTTGGGTCGCGTTCGGGCTCCGGCTGGAGCTTTTGGTTTGCGTGGTGGAGCGCCCCAGCGGGTTACACAAACGAGTTACAAGATCCGGATAGGTTCGCGGTTACTCGTATCGTAAAGTGCGCAAGGTTCGGATACGTACTGTACTGAGGATCAAAACTGGGTAGGTTACATTAAAAAGGTTACGTTTCTACATCTCTAAACGTTTGCAGCAGGCAGTAGCCGGGGGCACTAATCCTTGGGTACCCCTTGGCACCTGGTCCCCCAGATGAGCTCATGCCTGCCTGCCTGCCTGCCTGCCTCACGACGCGCGGGCGCTGCGCGGCAGCACGCCCATCTCAATGTCGTCATACGAGTCGTCCACGACGGGTGTCTCCTTGTGTCTGCCCAGCGAGATCGACAGCGAGCGCGCGTTGAGGCACGACTTGGGCGGCGAGCTGGCCGAGTCGGCGTTGGTCTCGTCTCCGGCCAGCTCGCTGTCGCCACCGCCGCGCCGGCGCTCGAGGCGTTTCTTGCGGCGCGACAGGATCTCGGGCGTGTGCACGAAGAAGAAGACGCCGATGCAGAAGAGCGCGATGACGTGCGCGCCCACCAGGTTCGTGTACAGGCACACATCGTGGTTGCGCCTGGACGGGTACGCGTACGCCCAGACGTCGAAGAGCAGGAAAACGGGCAGCAGCATGCGCGAGACGCCCCACACCACATACGTGACGTAGATGGACCGCGTGTAGTTCTTGGTGTCCTCGCGCCCGACAGACTCCATGAAGCCGCGCGCGTTCAGCGGCAGCGTCGCCAGCTCCACGAGCAGGAAGAGCAGCAGCCCGAACTGGCTGGCGGCGCAGCACGAGACGAAGTTGTTGACGAAGTACGGCACACTGCATCGGAGAGAGCAACCAGTGAGTGAGTCTTTAAGCTCACTACGTTGGGAAGAGTACGGAGGTCGAGAGAGCACGTACACGGCGACGATGTGGTGGATGACAAAGACCCACTGCATGGCCACGGGCCAGATGATGATGATGATCAGGTCGCACAGGAAGTACCCGATGGCTGCGGCGTCACAACAGTCATGTCAGTGTACCACTCGCACTCAAACCGTCGGTCCACATTGTGTACGGAACGCACCGATGGAGAAGACGAAGCTGGCGGAGCGGATGGAGCTTAGCGGCAGGAAGTGGCCGTCCCAGCTGATGTCCGCGAGCGCGTACGCGACGCCGACCACGACGACAACCGCATGAAGCGTCGAGTTGATCCTGTTCGTTCGGCACGAGCAGTGGAGTTGTTAGTCGACGCGTGCGCCACGGCCGGCCGCTTTAGCTAATGACAGCACGCACCGAGAGCACCAGTCGGCCTTCTGCCCGGGCGTGAAGTTGGCGAACTCGGGCACGCGACGCGTGGACAGGAACCAGGCGACAGCGAAGTTGGCCCAGAAAATGGCGAAGGCGAGCGACGCCACGAGCGCGTTCTCGCCGATGCGCAGGTGGTACTCCTCCTCGAGCACGACGCCCTCGCTGCCCATGCTGTCGGTCGGTACGGTGCTATTATAGCGGCGCTGCTTCGATGCCGCTGCGTAACTCACGCTTGTGGACGCGGAATGGGGGGGAGCTGCAGTGCGGCGCGGGCAGGCGGCAGGCGAGTCGATTTATATATGAGACGACGGAGCGAATGACGCTGTTGACGCCCCAAATTGAGCTCAAGGCGGGTGTTTCCATACAGTATTCGGGTACAGAACAGGAGGAGGGGCGCAGCCTGTGATGTGCCGGAACAGGTCGGTTCAGCGTCAGCAGCGCAGGGTGGGTCACTTCCCTCGAAAGAAGGATCTCGTTTTACTTCGAAAATAAGAAGTATCAGATGAGCGTCTGGGGTGAAGAGAATGGTGTTTGTGGGTATAGTCTTCGAATGTAAGCGCGAGGCATACTTTGAGAGACGATTGCTGGCTCCGGCTGTCGACTCGCTTTACGGAGTGATGACGGCAAAACCTAGGGGTGGGACATGTTTCGCCCTCTGGCTGGATCCTTGTAAACACTTTCGAAAATTAGAATGATGTTTATGCGCGCCGATTGGCTGAATGATCCACTCAAATTGAAATCCCACGCGTTAATTGGTGCATATTCCAAGTGTATCTACTTTTTCTGTCTTCCAGCTGGGAGAGCGATGCCGCGCGATTTGCGACGGAGCGACACCCTTCGTCCGTCCGTCAGAACACAACAAGTTACACCACGAAAAAATTCAGAGGTCGTAATCCCCAGGCTACACCACACTAAAACCGCATAACCCTCACGTAACTCGTCGCTCCCTATCTCATCATGGCCAGAACCCACTCGCCGTATCATTCCGAGTTACAACTCGCTATCACCCGCCCACCCGAGCCAACTGGCCACCTTCTCCTCCCCAATGGTGGGATGCAGAGGATCGGGCGTATCCACCGCAGACGACGGTGGCGGCGGCCACGCGGGCACCGACCGGCTCGCGAGCACGCCCGCGCTCGTGGCCGCCGCCCACGCGGATCCCTCCTCCTCCTCTTCCTGCGGCCGGTGCTGGCCCATCGCGGCTGGGTCGGGCGGCGGGAGCGACACTGCCGCCCACAGCGAGCGGTCGGGCTCCGCTGTCGAGAGCCATCCCGCCGGCGGCAACGGCACGCTGGCCAATCCCGGCGGTGGCGCAATCACCACGCCCGTATTACGTGCGCTAGCCGTGTCAGCAGTCGGCGCCGGCAGCGGCTTTGTCGCCGGCGAGGGCAGCGGGTCGATGCGCTCGAGCGCGCGACTGAGGCTGCTCATGGAGCCCAGCGGATCATTTGCGCGCCGCCAGCTTCCGTGAGACGTTGACGCAGTGGTAGTCGCTTTGGTGGATGGCTTGGCGCGCGGCTCGTGTTGAAGCTGCGAAGATGGCGACGTCGGTGACGTCCTGGACCGTCGCTCCTTCTTGTCGCCGCCGCGTGACGCTGCAACCGCCGGGCGATGATTATGCCTCGCAGTTCGTCGCTTTGTCTCGCTTGACGCGACCGGCGACTTTGACGCGCAGGACGAGACGTCGCTGGCGGCGCGGCGGCGAATCACGGTGTAGCCCGCCGCGTCTGGCGCTGGCGTCTTAGCTGGCTGTTCACGTCGCATCACCTCGCTCTTGGCAGTCGGCGCCACCCCAACGGAGAACGAACGCTGACGCCGTCGCAGCACCACGTAGCCTCCGCCGGCCTCCTCTTCTGTCAGCTTCTCGCCTTCTTGCTGCTCGTCCTGCGCTAGCCCTTCACTGGCGATCAGCGCCTCGCGGACAGAGCCAAACAGCACGCGGCGAGGCGACGGCGACGGCGTCAGCGGCGAGGACGGACTCGCCGTCGCCACCACCGCCGGCTTCTTGCCTTGCTGCTCGGATGCGTGGGCCTTCTCTTTCTTGTTGAAGACGCTGTCGCTGACCCCAGCCAGACTGAACCGGGTATTGTCCTCTTGCTTGGCTGTCGTCGTCGCAATGCCGGCATTCCCCAAAGACTGCGGCGTGTCTGCCGCTGGGGCTTGCTCCGAGTCGCCCACGCCCATGGATCTGTCTGCTGCGCGTGAAATTCCGACATGGCGGCGACTCTCGCCACAGCGACTCGCTGCATCCGCCGAGTCGACGAGCGAGCTGACCAACTGCCCGATCGCCCCAACTGTCGAATGTCAGTCAGCGCGACGGGGAGAGAACTTCTTCCTGTGACACCTGCATCCCCCTCCCATGTTGTAGCTGGCGTAAATATAGAGGCGGCGTCCGGTGTCGACCCGTCGGCAGGCTGACGCCTTCAACGTGCGCCAACGGCTGACAGCATACAAACCGGTCGACCAAAGTGATGAGCACGTCGCCCCGTCCACATGTGCGCGACTTGGTGGAGCTGTGCGCACACGTTCGCGACTCGCAGGCGACGGCGCCCGAAGCCCGCGAGTCCTTGCGGAAGATCAAGTGGAAACGCGCCAAGCAAGAGGAGAGGCGACTAACAGAGCTGCAGCAACAGGCTGAAAGTCACGACTCGTGCTCTGATGGCGACCTGGATCTCTCCGATCAGCTACCACAAGAGGATCCAGCGCCGAAGACCGTCCAAGATTCATCGCCAAGCGAGTCCCCAGTGCGCAAGCCAAAGGGAATAGCCAAGGACGTCGGCGCAGCGCGATCTCTGGACGAACTTGTTGCAGAAATCCAGCGTCACGACGTCGCTGTGTCATGCCGTCCGCTGCGTGGCGAACCGTCGGATCCTCTCGGTGTGATCTCTGTTCCATGCAAGCGCGACGGCAACTCGCTCACTTTGTGTCGACTCGATGGGGGCCAGCAAGTGCTGGTCGTGTTCGGCGGGCGAGTGCTCCAGGACACGGCCATTCTACGGCCGTCAGCGGTCGAGGCGAAGGGCCCAGCCCTGCTTGAACGCATCCGCTACACGCACTCGAACGCGGTCTACGTGTACGACATGGCCACGCAGCGGTGGCGATTCCAGGAGTGCACGGGTACAGCTCCAAGAGAGCGGTGCGACCACTCGGCGCTGTTCCTGGCGCCGCGCTACCTGCTTGTGTTCGGCGGCCGCGGACGCAACGGTCAAGTATTTCGCGATCTGCACGCGCTCTCACTCGAAAGCTGGCGGTGGTGGCGGGTCGAGCAAGAGAACCCACCGATGGAGCGGTATTGGCACGGGTGGTGCGCGGGTGACAGCTCCAGCGTTTTCCTGTTTGGCGGCAAGTCGGACGCGCTGGTGTATGGCGATCTGGCGCGGCTTCGAGCGTCGTCGGTCGTCCATTGGCTGCAAACGCAAGAGCGGCAGCTGGAGCTACAGGACGCACTTGCTTCGGTGTCGGAAATGATCACACCGCGTAGGACTGCGTCTCCGGTGTGGATGCGCCCGCACACGGTGGGCAAGCCGCCCTCACGGCGGTTCGGGATGCAGGTGATCGCCCTGGAGAACGACCAGATCGCGGTTGTTGGCGGGTGGCGGGATAAACCACGTGAGCGTTCGGGTTCGGCAGAAGCCAAGCCGCTGGACGTGCACATCCTTGACACGGTGACGCTCTTGTGGTCGACGCCGCGGCTGTCGTCGCTGGTGTGCGCCTCGCCCGCTGTGCCGGCCGCGCGCATGCTGTTCGAGTGCTTCTACGCCGACCAGACGCTCGTCGTGTTCGGCGGGCACACGTACGCGCAGAACGGCGAGTCGGAGCCGTTCACGCGGTCGCCCGACGCGAGTCAGGCGCTGTACTCGCTGGACGTGTCGAGGATGATCTGGCGCCGCCAGGAACTGCCGCTGCCGCCGCCGCACGCGCACAACAGCAGCGCCAACGTCGTGCAGGCAGCGGAGGGCGGCGGGTACGTCGGTATAACGTGCTCGTTCAGCGGTGAAGGCGGCGGTGTCGACGGTGGGGACGGAGCAAAGACGGCGTCGCCGCCGGTGCTGGCGCTTCACTCGTTCGACCTCCCGTTTCATTGAAATCAGTAGGCTGCAGCATAGCCGTGGGTCGGTGCCAGCCACATTGAAGGTGTGTAAAGTTGAATGCACTGATATAAAAGCTGGTTCGGAGGCTGCGCATACACCGAGGCAGCTGGTGTCAGTTGCCACCGCCCAACACGGAAAATCTGTGACGTGGTGCGTGTTCTTGTGGCACCCGGCAACATTCCATGTTTTTCGCCAATCAAAAGCACTTAAAGATTATTTTGAGCCAATCACAATACGATTGAAGCCGTGACCACCTATGTACCGATTTGCGCAAACGCCGCCCGCCGCTTGTCTTGCTGCCTTTTGACAGCACATCACGGGTGGGTCTGGACCACTGGAATCAAATTCGGGTCAACCCGTTCAGCTGAGACCCACTCATACATTTATACATCTGAAATCATGCTTGGGTTGGGTCTGACAAAATACGGGTTGAATTCATGACCCAGCCCGCCTCCCCTTCCCATTCTGAAAAGTTTCTGGTGGGCCACGCGCGGAGCTCCCCCCGAGCAAAACGCCGGGACCAAAGCTCTTGCTTGACCCGCTGCATTGGATCTCTCGCTCTGTGCTTACTAGGCAGGGTTCCCGAGAGACGAAGCGCTCATTTCCGCTCTTGTCGCGTGCCCTCCGAGCTCGCCGCATTGTCTGTCTCGCTCCCTCTCTCCCCCACAAACACCGAACGAACGAAGATGCTGGGAGGCCGCCAGCTCGCGCGCGCCGCCGCCCGCCAGTGCCAGCGGCAGCAGGCGACCACCAGGCGCCTCGCGCGCGCCATGTCGTCCATGGCCAAGCACGCGGCGCAGGTGCCGGCGCTCGCGGCCGCCGAGTCTGTGTCGAAGCGCTCGCTGTCAACGCAGCAGGTGCAGGACGCGGCGGAGCGCCGCGCGCCCAAGGTGACGGACGCGTATATCGGCAAGACGGGCGCCGAGATCTTTCACGAGACGCTGGCCGACCTGGGCGTCGAGTGCGTCTTCGGCTACCCGGGCGGCGCCATCCTGCCCGTGTTCGACGCCATCCACGAGAGCGAGCACTTCAAGTTCGTGCTGACGCGCCACGAGCAGGGCGCCGGCCACATGGCGCAGGGCTACGCGCGCGCCACGGGCAAGCCCGGCGTCGTGCTCGTCACGTCCGGCCCGGGCGCCACCAACACGGTCACGCCCCTGCAGGACGCGCTCATGGACGGCACGCCCATGGTTGTCTTCAGCGGCCAGGTGGCCACGCAGGTGCTCGGCAGCGACGCCTTCCAGGAGGCCGACATCATGGGCATCACGCGCCCGTGTACCAAGTGGAACGTGCAGGTGCGCCGCGTGCAAGACCTGGCGCGCAACATCCGCGAGGCCTTTCACATCGCTACGACCGGCCGCCCGGGCCCCGTGCTCGTGGACCTGCCCAAGGACATCACGGCGGGTCTGTGCAAGACGCCGGTGGTGGACGAGCCGCAGCTCCTCGGGTACTACGGCCAGCGCAAGACAGTCGGCAACCGCGTGAACCAGGATAAAAACCTGGAGCAGGCGGTCAAGCTCATCAACATGGCCAAGAAGCCCATCATCTACGCCGGCGCCGGCGTGCTGCACGCCAGTGAGGAGCTGCGGGCGCTCGCGCGCCAGGGTAACATCCCCGTGACGACGTCTCTGCAGGGCATGGGCGCGTTCGACGAGCGCGACCCGCTCTCGCTGCACATGCTTGGCATGCACGGCTCGGTGTACGCCAACAAGGCGATCCAGGACTCTGACCTGATCATCGCGCTGGGTGCGCGCTTCGACGACCGCGTGACGGGCCGCGTGCCCGACTTCGCGCCCGAGGCGCAGCGCGCTGCGCGTGAGGGACGCGGCGGCATCATCCACTTCGACATTTCCGGCAAGCAGATCGGCAAGATCGTGCCCGCGACCGTGGGCGTCGTCGGTGACACCAAGTTCAACCTTCAGCAGATCCTGTCCAAGATCGAGAGCAAGCCGCGCTCCGAGTGGCACAAGAAGGTGCAGGGCTGGAAGGCGCGCTACCCGTTCCGCTACCGCCCGGCCGCGCCCGGCGCCCCCATGAAGGCGCAGCGCGTCATTGAGGAGCTGTACACGCAGACCAAGCATCGCGACAACGTGATCATCTCGACCGGCGTGGGCCAGCACCAGATGTGGGCTGCGCAGTTCTACCGCTGGTCGCGCCCGAACTCGATCATCACGTCGGGCGGCCTGGGCACAATGGGCTTCGGTCTGCCCGCGGCCATCGGCGCCAAGGTGGCGCGGCCCGACGCGCTTGTCGTCGACATTGACGGCGACGCGAGTTTCTCCATGACGCTGACGGAGATGGCGACAGCCGCCGAGTTCGGTATCGGCGTCAAGGTGCTCCTGCTCAACAACGACTTTCAGGGCATGGTCAAGCAGTGGCAGGACCTGTTCTACGAGGAGCGGTACTCAGGCACGCCCATGAAGAACCCAGACTTTGTCAAGTTCGCCGAGGCCATGAACTGCGAGGGCCTGCGCTGCTCGGACGAGAGCGAGCTGGAGGACGCCATGCGGCGCTTCCTCGCGGCCGACGGCCCCATCCTCGCCGAGTTCGTCGTCGAGAAGAACGAGCACTGCTACCCGATGGTCGGCGCCGGCCGCGCGCTAGACGAAATGATCATTGGCGACTTTGACGACTGCTCGCCGACCACCTCTGTCTAAGTTGATCGAGACGTGTAGTAGATGGGTTGGTGCCCAGAGACAAAAGAGTGTGTACGTTGATGATGGCTAAGTAAACGAACGACAAGGAAGAGATGGCACGCTGGAGAGGCCACTTCGGTCCCTCTCGTGTTCTCTCTCGTCTTTATGTATCACGTCCGTTCCATGCGCTTGCAGTTCCGGTTGTATCAACAGCCTCTACAGAAGAGCCTTCGCATGCGCTCCCCATGTTCACTGCAGCAGCGGCAGCAGCTTGTTGCTCGCGTGCAGCTCGAGCGTCGCGTCGCAGCCGCCGATGTGCTGGCCCTTGACGAAGACGTTGGGCACCGTGCGCTGGCCCGTGAGCGTCGCCAGCAGCGACTGGATCTCCGCGCCGTCCTCTATCGTCATCATCATCAGCAGTTAGAGTCGATTCGCAGTCGTGTGTCTTCTCATCGCGAGGCAACGAACAACGTACGGCGCAGGTCGAGCTCGACGACCTCATGCGCGACCTCGAGCTCCTCGAACAGCGCCTTGACGCGGCGGCAGAACGGGCAGTGGGTCTTGGAGAACACGAGCACGGGCGCCGACGCGATCGCCGCCTGCTCAACAGCCAAAATGTTCATGCGAACAGCATCGCGTCAGTCGAGAACCTCTCCTTTGTCAGCTCGTTGCTCGGGCGGTACGTCACCTGAATGGACGGCTTGGTCGCCTCCACGTGCAACGAGCGAGCGCCCACGCGGGCGGCGGCGATCATGGCGGGGCTGTGGCGCGCGGACGCGGCGGCAGCGATCGACAGGCAGCGACGCGAGGGCATCAGTGTTGTAAATGAGTTTGCGGGGTTTTGGGTAGTGGATAAAACCAATTATCCATCCACCTGTCTTTGGATAAATTGGGTTGACTATACCTGCCAACAACAAGCAAATGTATGTATGTGTAAAATGCACAAAACTAGTCTTCTCTGATTTTGTTGTTTCGTATATCGTCCATATAAAAATAAGTCAGCATATCTACCCTTAAACCCAAACACCCAATCCCACCCACCCAGCACCATCACCAAACCCACCCTCCACTTTGAAAAACTTGGTCTTTTCACAACCCTGGAGAGCATCGTTCTTCTCGGATCTCTTTCCTGTTCGAGAGTGGCTTGCGGTGGTGGGGCAGATCGAGCGATTGCGCAATCATTTCGTGATAGTGACGCATACAATGCATATATTCAATATAATGCCTTTGACAAATGTGGCGAATAGATCATCATGAGCTGCTCGCTTGTCGGAATACATCTACCCTCTGTTTTCAACGATTGGCCCAATCCTATATCCTTCGACACCTTATACCCCTATCCGCTCATAATTTCTTATTGGAGTACTGATTGTTGATTCCGCCAGTGAGCGACAACTGATTGCTCAAGGCAGCCAATCCTAATTTAGCGACAAAAGTTCCGCCAATCAGCGCTCTCCGTGCGAGGCGAAGCGGAAATGTTTTAATCCCACTATCAACTAAGGTGCGAGTTGAAGTGCCCTCCACTTCTTGCGAACATATCGTAGTGATGCGTGCAGCTCACAATCGTATTTGTCCGAGGGTGCCCACATTGAACAACATGGTGACAGCCAAGGCCACAGCGACCCCCCTACCCAAGCGGCTGACCATCGACCAGAAGCGGGTCCTATGCACTATGGCCGCCAGCATCAAGTCGCCGTCCAAGCTCGCGGAGTGGGCCAACAGCAACTTCCCGCCCCTGACCAAGCCGCTGACCGAAAGTG
>JAADXW010000142.1:0-35848 GCA_023337975.1 Phytopythium ostracodes
GGTGGGTGATAGTCTACGAGCGTAGCGAGGGAGGAAATGGTAATTTAGTGTTGTTGTCCTAAGCAAAAATGCACTCTGCTTTCACTACGCATGGTCGGTGCCCCCCATGTCCTCCGATGGCTCAGACGGCGGCTCGTACGACGAGAACACGCCACTTGCCAAGAAATTGTAGCTTGGAAACTCCAGAGGCTCGCGCAGTTCCTGCACGTCGAACGTCAACTGCAGCGGCGACGAGCCATTCAAGCTGACGGTCAGCGTGCGCGTTACCGCCTCGCCGCGAGCTGGCTGTGTCTGAGCGGCGTACACAGCACCCAAGTGCTGCAGCTGCCGGAACGTCGCGCTTTCCGGCGGCGCGACGGCGGTCCCCTCCGGCTGGCGGGCTAGTGTGTGTATCCAGTGGGTTCTTGAGAGCTCTCCGACGCGGCTGTCGGGGCGCTCGGCAAAGTAATTGTCGATAGCGCGCGACGCATCGGCGATGCGGCCAGGTGTAGCTCGTCGAATCCCCGAGGACGCCTTGATAGCAAACACGAACAGCTCGACAACGAGAGGACCGGTCTTTTTCTTGCGTTTAGTGTAATTTGCCTGGACAATGGCGAGCATGGCGCTCCAGCTCTCGTCCGTGAGCACCATCCACTCCTTCTGAGCAGCGCCTAAGCTGGGCTTGAGGTACGGGTTCTTGTCGGGGCGCGCAGTTTTGATGCCATACGTGTCCAATGCCGTTGTAGCTCGCTCTTCCACCATTGTGCACAGGCTAGCGAACGAATTAGTCGCATCATCGAACAGGAATCGGCCATTTTCTACGGGAACACTAGTTCTCGTCATCCGCCTGGCGTAACCGATCTTTACAGAGACCTGCATCAATGTCGGCATGGCGGTTTTGCAGTGTGCATATGATTATTTACTGCCAAATCGGCCCGAATTCCCACAATGAGGCGAGCATTCCGTCGCGTTTATTAATAAATCGGTCGACACGAGCTATTTCCGGATTATTCAATCAGAGTAGAAGTGAGGGCTTGCTTTTCTAAAGCAGGGTTCACTCCCATTTATTTGCGCTAAATAAGGGTTATGTATTCTTATTTAACTGTAAATCGGCGGATTTACTGTCGAAATAGACAAAATCGATGATTTCCACAATACCAACTCAGTGTAAAAAGAATCGGATGAAGCAACTCTGAACGTGCAAAACGATCTCTAGGGCCGTGTTCGAGCACGACATTTCGGGCGGGGTTTTTGTTTCGTTTTTAAGGTTTTGAGGTGTAATACCTCATTTTTAGAAAAATCAAAAATCTGAAATCTGAAATGAAGGTCACAAAATTCATGGTCGACCCTGAATTCCGCGAAATGTCATTTCACTTTAAGGGCTAGGTTAAGTTGCTAAATATTGGCAGATTGTTTGAGGAGGGTGTTTTACCCCGAAGTAACATTTCGACCTCGAACGTGGCCTAAGAACCTCAAAACGTATGTTGAAGTGCTCGGTTTCCATAGTAGCTTATAATTTCTCCATCGGTCTTTCTAATTTTCTCTAAACAACCCAAAAATACTTAGTCAATGTATCAACTTCAAACGCCTTTTAGAAAAAAACTCAAAAATGGCTTAGTGTTACTTCCGTTTGGGCTGGTCATATTATGGGAAACCTAGCCCGATTATACAAGCAACTAGGTTTTAGGTAAAAAGTCGCACGCAAAGCGGCTCGCGTTTGGGAGTTAAGTATAAGTACTGTAGAAATATGCTGAAGCGACAAAATGGAGCTGCTCGTCCCATTTCGGTGGGTCAACGCGCTTCCGTTCCTTGTGGATGGAGGACTCGCCGCGCCCGTTATAAGTATAAGGGAGTTATCTCCCCGGCGACCGTGTGCCGCTTCATCTCATCAGCATATACATATCTGCAGAGGGGCGCTTCGTTTTAAATGCCGCGGCGAGTCGTTGGCTTTGCAGCTCGGGGCTTCTTCGCAGCTCGAAATCCTTCTAGATTCCTTGCGTGCTGTTGCTCTGCTCTCTTTTTCTCTATGATTCAACCCCTTTACGAATTCCAAGTCCAGCATGATTCAACTGATGCGTTCCGATGATGGAGATCCGTCGAAATTGAGCAGTCGGGCGGCGCTGGCCACCGGATCCCCGCCGCCCCGCCGCCGCCACTAGAAGCCGTGTTCACTCCGCTCTCCTTCTCTAATCCCTCACACTCATTCTCCAATTGCCGGTCTGAGCCCCACAAGCCCGCGACTCCCCAAGCTACCCACCACGCCCGCTCTCAAGATGGTACGCCCGACCTCCGCGTTCTCGGCGCTGAGCCTCGCACTCGCCTTCTCCTCGGCGCTGGCCGCGCGCGACTCGCGCGTGCACGTGCGCGTGCACTCGCGCCACCACCACCACCACCACCACAAGCAGGCGGAGTGCGCGGACGGCGGCCAGTCCGTCAGCGTGGTCTCGTGGCCCGAGCCGGACTGCATCGCCGCGGGCGAGCAGATGTGCGTGGCCGACATCTACGACGGCGCTTGCCCGGACGGCGCCGTGTGCGCACCGGTCGCGGTCACGGAGGACTACTCGGCATGGGTCTACGGCTGCGTGCCCGAGGAGTGGTACTACTGGGAGGACGAGGAGCTGCCCACGACGGCCGACTGCTCGGGCGAGGACGAGTCGCCCATGAGCGTCGTGGGCTGGACCGCCGTCTCGTGCGTGTCAGGCGACGCGTGCGTGGCCACCAACAGCGAGGGCGCATGCCCCGAGGACTCCGTGTGCGACCTGGTGACGTACGACGCGAACGACGACCCCGTGTATGGCTGCTACGCGACCAACGTGACGAGCACCAAGGAGGACGACTGGAAGGACGACTCGGAGGACTCGGCCGACACGGAGGAGACCGACGACGACACGGAGGAGACGGACGACGCCGATACGGACGAGCCGGAGAGCGCCGAGTGGACGGGCGCGTGCGCGGACGACGAGCAGACCATCGGCGTGATGGGCTGGAGCCACGACGGGTGCGTCGCCAAGGGCGCGCAGGTGTGTGTGGCCAAGATCGCGGACGGCGTGTGCCCCGACGGCGCCGTGTGCACGGTCGTCAACCAGAACGGCAACGGCGACGTCTACGGCTGCGCGGACCCCTCCGTGGCGCACCGCCGCCACCACCACCACCACCACAAGCAGCAGCAGCGGCGCCGCCGTGGAGGCAAGCAGTCCCACCACCACGCCAAGAAGGCGCACCACCACAGCAAGAAGACGCACCGCCACCACGCGTAAGTGGCTGACAAAGGGACGTGGAGAAGGTCTGCTTGTGTCGTCTGTATTTCTCCCTTCTTGCAATGTGTGAGGACAACAAGGTCAGTCGATTGTGAGAGCGCATAGCATCCTCCAACAAGCGATGAAGAAGCCATTGCGTATCCGATATACATCGTCCCTTGTATTTCACCGCCGCGCCTCCGCACCGCTCGTCGTTCCGTTGAGCGGGTGGATCTACTGCTTGACGCGGAACTGCTTGAGCATCTGCACAAAGCGTCCACGCAAATACCACCACGATCTGTTAGACTGTTGTCGACACCTCCCAACGCGTTGAGCGTGCAACGTTCGTACCTCTTCCTCGAGCGGGTGGACGTCGCCGGCGATGACGAGGCAGTGCAGCGGCGCGCCGAAGTCGGCGGCGCGCAGCTCGTCCATGGTGCCGGCGATGATGGTCTGGTCCCTTTGTCCGAGGCGCGCCATGCCGACGCAGAGTGTGTCCTTGGAGTAGGCGCCGCCCTGGCGCTTCTCCTCGACCTCGATGAGCTGCTCGACGGCCTGGTTGACCGTCATGAAGCGCGGCGGCAGGTACACGATCTTGCCGCGGCACATGGCCTCGAAGTCGGGCTCCTTGACCTTGATGTCCAGCAGGCACAGCGTATGCATGCCGCCGCGTCTGTTGTACTGGATCTTCTCGTAGAAGCTGTCGGGGCGCCACTCGTCGCGGAAGAACGGGATCGAGATGGTCTGCCCGAACGAGTACAGCTGCAGCCCGCACGAGGCCGCCGCGCCCATGACCGACGCGTTGTGCACCACCTCCACGCGGATGCCCAGCTCCTGCGCGCGCAGGATCAGATCCGAGTGCGTCGTCGCGCTGTCGTGTCGAATCGCATCAACCCAGTCAATCAGTCAGTCGCCAGGTCCTCCTCATGCATGCATGCATCAATGCCAACACCGTACCAGAGCGGGTCGCCGACGACCAGGAAGGCCACGTCGTCGTCCTTGGCGTACTCGAAGATCTGGTCCGCGCCCGTCTCGACGCAGTCGCGGTCCGCCAGGACCACCTCGCGCCCGTAGAACTCGCCCTGGACGTCGGCAAAGCGTGAGCGTAACCCATGGTCGCTTCCGGACGCGGTGCGTTCGTACGTACCAGCTTGGCGTGGTCGATGCCTAGCACGGACGTGTAGTTCTCCAGGAAGACCTTCTTGCACTTCTTGACGGCGTTCAGCCCGCGCAGCGTGATGTCCTGCTCGTCGCCGAGACCCAGTCCGATCACGTACAGCACCATCTTCTTCTCTTGGTCTCCTTCCTCTTGTGTCTTCTCTATTGGAATGTATCGGGGCGGAGTTTTGATGGCCGTGGGGAGTCTTGCAGGGTACGCATCAGGTTACAAACCTATACAATGGAATACTATGACGAGATACAGTACATACTTTACATTTGTATTGCGCGACAATCGACGAGTAGGCTGTATGACAGGTCGTAACCCCTAAAATTTACCCCTTCGTGACGCCAAACGTCAACCGGTTCGACCTGCCTACCTAATGCTTCTTGTCCTCCTCGTCGCTGCCGCTATCGTCGCCATCGTCATTGTCGTCCGAGTCCGAGGCGCCGAGCTCGTCCTCCAGCGGGCTCTTGCGTGGCGGCAGCTCGCCGCTCTTCTCGAGCTGGTCGCGGTCCATCAGCCGCGGCAGCGCCAGGTCGATGTAGTACTCCTCGTGCAGCAGCGCGTCGATGATCTCGTCCACGTGTGTGATCTCCCAGCCTGAGGTAAGTCACAGTCGAGCGTCTTTAGTGCGACTATATACGTAGCAGTGGAACGAACGGGCTGGTGCGGGCCATCCATGGCGAGCGAACGCACCGATGACGTTGCGCTTGCGGATCTTGCGGTAATCGCTGTACAGCGGCTCGAGCAGCGAGTAGACGTCGATCGGCTTGCCCACGAGCCGCAGGTACACGGCGCCCAGCACTGTCACGTATCTATGCATCCATATCCACACCATTCGGCCCATTAGCTCCGTTCTATCGTCCAGCCCTAGTAACTGGCAGGCAACCAGATCTCCACACCGACAGACAGAGAAGTCTTACTTGTAGTCCTCGTTCTCGATGAACTGCTTGACGACCTCGATCTCGGGCTGCAGCTGCAGCATCTTGAGCAGCAGGCAGAGGAAGTGCGTGGGCTGCTGGTTGCCGCCGAAGGTGCCGCCGAACTCGGTCAGTTCGACCGCCTTGTCCACCAGCGTCTCGGCCGTCAGCCCGAAGCACTGCTCCTTCCAGTACACGCTCGAGTAGATGCGGTTGCGCATGATCTTCTCCACCAGTGACTGCGGGTTCACCCCGTGCACGCTCTGCGCGCCAGGGTCCGTCGCGTTCATCCTGCCTGCGCTCCCGGTGTCTTCCTCCTATAGCGTTAGTGGCGCTTTGTGCGTTCAGCTATGAGCCGCCGGGGTTACACTGCGTAACCCTCGTGCCACAAGTACTATACAGACACCGCTCCCAAATCTAACACTGCGTAACCCCAATATTTCTCTTTAAGCGATTGTATAAAAGAGAGGCCCGACAGTACTACGCAACGTCGCGGCTTTCTTGCCTGTCAAGGCAAGAAAGTGTTAGACAAGGGATAAGCGCAAACGGCGCGACCTGCGTTGACGCCGCGCCATTGTGATTGTGACTACGAAAAGAGGGGCGCGCGGAGGCCAGGCACTAGTGAGGTCAGTGTAAAATGGCTCCAGCACTTTGGCGTCATCATAATCCTGTTGATAGCTATTACCCTGTCTAAACCGATAGGGCTACGCAGTGTAGGATTTAGGAGCGGTGTCTGTACTCCTGAAACAGGAAGAGTAATACAGAAAGTAATACATGTCTACTACAAAGCACCACACGTGTTCTGCTCGTCAAGAATATGAATTTAACACGGAAAGCGAGTAGTAGTGCATTCACGTATTAATAATAGTACAAAGTCATACGTGAGACCGACCGCACGAGGAGGTTGGACGATCTTGGGAAACGTCGCGGTGACTTTACCGCTCGCCATGCCGTCGACGCTGCGCTGCGCTTCCGCGGCCGAGCGGGCCGTGCATGACGCCCGCGCCCTGATCTTATCTACCAACGTACGTGCCATTTATCATTCTGTATTCACCCCAACCGCCCAGGAGTGCGTTAGCGACTGAGTGGCGTTGCGCAGTACCTCGAGCTGGCGTCGGCGAGGGCGAAGCTGGAGCATCTTCTGGCCGAGTGGGTGCACCAGCAACTCAGAGAAGATAATGAACAGCAACTTCCAGGTCAGAATGAGGGTGCTACGAAGATAAAGAGCGAGCGTGCGTGGGAGATCGCGACGCTATGGGTCATGTACGCTCAGCTGGACTGCGACCTGCGGCAGTTTGGGCACGCCGCCAGCGTCTTTGAGCGCGCGGTTGCGTGCCCCATAGCAGGGCAAGAGCCGTCCGTGTGGACCGGGTACGCGCGCTTCTGCGCCGAGCGCAACCGACTCACGAACGCGCGCAAGGTCTTCAAGCGCGGGCTGAAGGTGCTGCAGGTGCGGGATCTAAGCCGACATTGATGCAATCCACCTCATGAGACTAATGGCCCCAAGTGGCGCACGCTAATGGCAGGGCGAGCGACGAGAAATGCTGCTGCAGAACTTCCACGCGTTCGCAACCACCTACATGGACGTCGTGCTGCCGTTCGCGGCGTTCCGTCGATGTGTGTTCCCAAGCGAATGTGGCGGCCCACACGCCCACTGCACAGACGTGTCCCCGTCCAAAGGCGCATCAAACGTCCGACTGAGCCTCGAGTGCGACTCGGTCGATGCGGATCTCGCGCGGGCCAGTAGTGGCTTCCACCAGATTTGGTTCGCGGCGATGGATCAGCTCGCACTGCCGTCTCCGGCGACGGCGTCAACTGTCTCGAGCATGAACGACACGCGGCGCGAAGAGGAGGACAGCGTGAGCTCGTCAACGGACGGCTCCGCTGCTTCTGACGACCAGGATGAGGCGCGGCCAGCCGAGCGAGTACATGCCAAGCTGCAAAAGACGACGACGACGCGTTCTGGCCGCGTGTCCGTGCGCAAGAAACCCTTCGAGGACTCGCGCTCCGAAGCCGAGAAGGAGCGGTTGCGTCTCCGCGCCGAGCGGCGCCGCGAGCAGGTCGAGTGCGAGTTCTGCCACCAGTTGTTCAGCCGCGCGTCCAAGCGCAGCCACTCGATCCGGTGCAAGCTCAAGCTGGGCGTGTCCATGTCGGCGGAAGACCGCCTGGTCGCGTCCGCGTTCCTCGAGAAGGAGCGGAGGAAGCGTGCGCGCACGTACCGCAACCGCAAGGCGCGGGAGCTCGCGAGCGTCGGCTGAGGTGCGAAGAGTGTGCTTGTCACATTGGTAGGGGGACATGAATGCATGCACGTGTACATTTACGACGGTGCGTCTCATGCAGTCGCCTCAAGCAGACTGAAGAGCCCGACGCTGACGTCATCGGGGGGATAATCAACGCATTAAACAACCCACAGACAGAGCAAGCGAGGGCGAGTGAGATGCATGTTGTTGCGTGGTGGCGGATCCATTGCATCTGACTGCGCTTCAGTATTGCGCCGTATGGAGACTGACCAGTGGGTGACATGGCCGTCCAAGAGGTCGCGACGATCTTCGAGAATGGACGTACCGTATCCGGTGGTCCGTCCAACAACCCGGCAAACCTGATAATTCGAAAGTTAAACTACAACTAGCATATTACACTATACATCTATTTTGAAAGGTTATTGTAACATTAAATTCCAATATTTTATCACTATTTAAATATTTGTATTCGATATGAAAGGTTACGAAGTTGAACCTGCATGTTGAAGTTGCAATCGAATCGCTACACTTTCCGAAGGGTTTTTAACAGCCGGGGGCGCTTTAACAGTCCATACTGAAGTCCATACATAACGGACAGCACCGATGCTCCTCAATTTCAAGCCGACTCCTCCTTTCCCTCCCTTCGGTCCCTCTTCCTCCTCATCATTTTCGATTTCGCCGAGGTCCGCGCAGGCCAACGCTCCAGCCCCTTCCGCCCTCTTCATTAAATCCCGTCCAAGATGATTCCGGCCGCGCGCACCGCTGCCAAGAAGGGCTCCGCTGTCTGGCTGGGCGACTCGTCGGTGCGTACACTTCGTCCCCGGCCGCCTCGTGTGTGACGAAGCTTCATGGCTGATGGATGTGCTTGATTGTTGTGTGACAGACGTACCCCTTGCTGTTCCTGATCTCGGTCGGCGTGGTGATGCTGACGTCGACGGGCGTGCGCCACCTGACGCGCTGCCCGGACGTCAAGGTGAACCGCGAGATCCGCAAAAACCCGGAGCTCGCGCTCAAGGACGACAAGGCCTGGCGCTCGCACCGCAAGGTGATCGCCAACATGGCCAAGAACCCCGTCAACACGCGCTCGTTTTTTGACTGAGCGAGAGCTCGCCGTGCCGCACCGTGCCTCCGTGTTGTAAAACCTAAGCGCATGCGCTCAACAAGCACCGATATCATGGTCGTCACTCTTGTTGTTCGCCATTACGCCGCGCAATGTATCGTATCTATCGCTGCTCAGCTTAACGCTTGCCAACCCCCACTCTCCCCAAGAGTATAATCTCAAGAGCTCCTTTAGGAGCTATATTGTGACTGTATGGAGAGAACGCGAGAGCTAGCGTGTAGTGCAGCTGGAGCGTCGAGCGGAGTGGCTATAATAGCGCACACAATGGGCGCGATGGTTGGAAGACCTCGAGCGTTTGTGTACCGGATGGATAGCTGTCACGCAAACGCGTTAGCGGATCAGACTCGGCAGCAGGCGGTCGATCCAGAGCGCCCATTCCACCAGCCCAAACCTCGCCCGCTTCCCTGCGTTGTGGCCAACTGCTGCGTGCTCCCACATCGTTCTTACTACCCCCACGCCGCCCAAAGCATGTTGTTGTTGTCGTTGTTGTCGCGGCCGTGGCGGGTTCGCTGCACGTGGTAGGCCGCGCACAGAGCGCGTTCGATGACGGAGTGCTGACGAAGTTTACAAACTAGATGCGCGAGGCGATCGTCCCTTTGCTGTAGCTGCCCAACTGCACCATACCGAGCATCACGGTGGCCGGTTTTGAGTCAAGCGGGTTCTCCGCAACTCACGTGGCACCATCATCAAGAACGGACCGCTCTTTAAGGTCGACCAGGGAGCTGGCGCCACGTAGAGCTGTGTTGCCGCTTTGATCCCTGACCGCACACTTGTGGGCCAATCCAACTGCCCACCACTCGTACTTTCACTCTCACCGAACTTGTTTCTTCTGGTTACTAGCACAATGCGTAGTTCCTCTCGTCGCTAAACAGCTCGCGAAGTAGCTCGTGCGTCAGCGCGTGCCCCGGGCTTGTGGCGAAGAAGAACCCGTGAATTGGTCGGCCCGCGAGGCCCAGGTCGCCAATGCAGTCCAGCATCTTGTGCCGCGCCCACTCGTCCGGGAAGCGCAGCCCTTCCTTGTTCAGTACCTGAAAGCTTTCCGATGTAGCCGCCGTGGAGTCTCCAGCGGTAGCTTTAGCGAACACGACGGCGTTCTCGAGCGACCCGCCCAGCGCCAGTTCGTGCGCGCGCATCCACTCGACCTCTTCCTCGAACGTGAACGTCCTCGCCGGCGCGAAATCCCGCAGGAACGCCGCCATGTTGGTCTCTGGGTCCGCCCCAAGCATGAACCGGCATGAACGCAGGCCAAGCCGCTTGTGCTCAAAGTTCACGTGGATCGACAAGTCAAAGACGGGCTTGTCGCGAGCGTTCGCCGCTCCTCCCACGGACTCGGGCCGGGGCAAGAACCACGCGGCCTTGTCGCGCTGCAGCGCTTGGACCGGCCGTAATATCTTGATATAGCCGAGCGGCTCGCCATCCTGCGACTCGACGCCGGCGTCCTGGATTCCGCGCATGAACTTAAGGCTGCTCCCGTCCAGAATGGGAACCTCGATGTCTTGGAGGCGCTGGTCTCCCTCCTGCTCCGTTCCAGTGACGAGGACGCTCGCGTTCGTGACTCTGGACGCGACCAGCGCCGCCATAAGGTGCTCGATCGTCGAGACGCTCGCGCCAGTCGCGCGCGACGAGAGCTGCGTGCACAGCTGGCTCCTGGCGCGCTCCACGTTGTCGATCGTTGCCGCGACGCCCGAGGACGAAGAAGAGGACGCGCCGGCTTGGAACACGATGCCCGAGCCCGCAGGCGCCGGACGCACCTCTACAGTAGCCGAACGTCCAGAGTGCAGCCCCACGCCCGCGAAGCGCAGCGCGCGCTTTAGCGTTCGCTGCATCTCTCGCCGTCCGACCAAACGGATAGTTGGTGATGACATGCTGCTGCTGGTTTGCGGTAGTTATTAGATTTGAAGGCTACGGTAGTAAGTATGTATAAACTGTCGGTATTTGATAATTTGATAATTCTGAATTTTCGTTTGCTTTGACTGCTCTGCATGGAATGGAGAACGAATTGTCCGTCTAATAATAGACGACCAGGGTCTGGGCAACTTACTGTACTGAGAGCAGCATGTCCTCTGGATCCGACCGCTCCAAACATGGCGCGCGCTGCTGGTGACGCCACGCGACACTCGGAGCACTGGATCCGCCCGCGGCTTCGTCCATGACTCGCGACGAGGTCGCATCGGTCGCACCAAGGAGATGCGTCGGATCGTCTATTACTAAGTGGACGGATTCCCGCAGGAATTTAGCAGAAATTTAGACCACTCAGATCTGTAAAACTTATAAACCTGGCGAACCCTCCTGACCCATCTCACAGGTTTGCATGGTCCCATACCTGTCAGAAACCATATGATTTTGACTAAATCTAGTTTAGACCTTCTAAATTGCCTACGGGAATCCGTCCAGTATGTGTAAAAGGGTTTTAGAAAGAGAAGAGAGTGTTGTGATGCTCAGTTGACATTATTAATAATCAAGCAAAATACTTGATAGAAGAATTGAAGATGCGTACTTGGCACCATCTGTTTCGCAAAATTACAAATATATTTTTTCCACTTTTTTTCGAAAAGAACTCTTTGAAGGGGCTCATGTTCTGCTTTATTCTCACTTTTTTCGTTTATATGAATTTTGTATTGCCATGAGTGAGATAAGCGCAAAATTGTATGGGAAGAAAAAAACAGTACTGTACATCTGTCCAAAAGAAAAAGGGCTGAACGTTTTCACTCCCGTACAAACAACAAGTCATTTTACAACAATTTTCCTTCTCTCTTCAGGCGAAGGAATCTCGCTCACCTCTCGCCATCACGCGGTCCCGCCCGCCTGTCCGCGGCGCCCCGTGAAAGAAGCATCAGAAGCACCGGCACAAGAAAAGAAGGTGCGCCTCCTCCTCCCTCTCGCTGTCTCTATCGCGCCCCAGAGGCGCTCGGAGCGGCGCCTCCCTCTCGCTACCGGAAGCCACCGCACTGCGTCTTTGGTCCGCCCACACGCCGGCTCAACTGACTGAGTGACTCACGCGCGCCTTTCCTGCTGGAAGAAGAAGCGCGAGCGACCGACAGCATGCCGCCGGCTCCGGGCGAGCGCGACGCGGGCGCTTCAGTGCTCGTTACGCCGTCCCGAGCGACGCGGTCCAGTTGGCGGCGACAGCCTTGTGGCGGCGCCCCCACGGTGCGCCTTGCGGCTGCTGCGGGCGTGAAGAAGCGTGCCAAGAAGCGCAAAGTAGACGGCCGGCCGCCGTTCTCGCTGTCGACGGCCTTCTCTGCGTCCTCAGTGTCGCTTCAGGCGTCGTCCGGGCCGAGCAGCATGGCCAGCAGCGTGCGCTTCCTGGACGACGACGACCACGCGCAGAACCTCGCGCGCTTCGTGCCCGACACGACCAGCGAGGACGAGTCGTGCGCGGACGACCTCTCGCTCGACGAGCCAACAGGAATGGGCAGGCGGAGAGGCGTGGCACCACCACAATTTCGCGCTGCGGTGAACGAGAACCGCGTCCTGCCACCGAGCCAAGCGCCGCAGCATCACAGCCGCCGGCCACGGAAGCAATCGGAGGCGGCGTACGAATCCAGGAGGCCGCTGCAGCAATCCGCGAATAGGCCGGCGCATGCGTCCAGCACGCCACCACTCCCGGTCCAGGCGTCCCAGACGCACAAGCAACGAGATCTAGTAGAGGACGCGGCCACTTCGGAGGCCGCGACTGCCGTCGGCCCGCGCGTGCTCCGATCGTTCGGGTCCTGGTCGTCGTCCGTGTCGTCGTCGTCGCAAGTGTTCCGGCTGTCAATGCGCCCGACTTCGGCGGCGGCGAGCTCGACCGCCTTCGAGCAACGGCTGCTCTCGTCGTCCACGTACTCGACGTCGTCTCAAATGGAGGACGGCGTGCTGATCGCGCATGCGCGGCAGGCGAAAAAGCAGCTCGAGGCGGTCGCCAAGCGGCAGGTGATGGTGGGTAAGTGGAAGCCGCTCGTGCGCTCCAAGCCCGACTGTCAAGTGTTTGACTCGTGCAGCGCGGCAAAAGACGAGTACAGCGTCGTCGCGAAGCTCAACCTGCCGTGCAGTCTGCGCGAAATTATGAACGTGTTCGCCACGGACAATACGAACGAGTTCCACCGCAGCATGGAAGCGATCTTTGGTGATCTGTACGTCTACGGAGTGGGCCTCCGCTCAGTGGACTGCAGTCCAATGATGGCTGGACGAGCGTCCGGATCACTGCAACACCGGCGGAGCTCGCAGCCAGCTCGACGCCCGAGCTTCCCAGCGTACTTCCCGCAGCTGAGGACGGCCAAGCTGTCCTTGAACGCTGTCTCGCTACTGCAGAAGCATGGGCTCGTCTGGAAGCAGCGGAACATGTGCTTCCTGGACTTTCTCGAGGAGAAAATCAACGACAAGTCGGTCATTCGCGTGCTTCGGACCATGGACGACACTGGGGATGACGAGGACGATGATGACCCGTCGTCCGTGTCCATGTCGACGTCCACCGCGGGATCCAGTAGCCGCCATACCCACCAGCAGCACATGCACTCGAGTCCTGATGACCGTGGTCGCCGGCGCGAGCTCCATGGCATTCTGATCGGGTATATGCTGCAGGAAGACTCGGAGGAGAAGTTCACTCGCTTGTTCTTCTATGCGAGCGTTCGGCGGGACATGCGCATGGCCGCGCGCAAGGTGTCGCACTCGGCGGTGCAGCTTCTGCGCGCTATGGCAATGAAGGCGTGCGCACTGGAGTCCGTTGTGCTCCGGCGTCGGCTCGGATACTACCCGCTCGTCCCCGCTCCATCGGAAGGGACAAACACACAGGTTGCGTACTGCTCGGCGTGCTACATCCCGTTCAGCATGCTGCGCAAGAAGCACTTTTGCCGGCTGTGCGGCCACTACACGTGTCGCAAGTGCTCGAGCGTGCAGGAGATCGAGAAGACGGTGGGGATCATCGGGAAGCACCGCGTGTGCGTCACGTGCGTGCGTCGCGTCAGCTACTGCGTGTTCACCATGGGCACATCGTTCCCACCCAAAGTGGCCGCTCCGACCACGACAGCGACCAGTAGCGGCAGCATCGCGCTCGAGGCGAGCTGCGCGGCTGTGTCGCTGTCCGAGATCCCGGAGGACGACTCGCCGCCGATCCTGGAGGACCTGGCGGCGACGACCATCGAGGACATTGCGATGCTGAACCCCGAGTCGGGCAACATCCGCGCGTACATGAAGTACCTGCTGCCGAGCAAGAGCAAGGAGCGAAGCCGGGCGGTCCGAGGCAACAACAGCGACGACGACGACGACGACGACGACGACGACGGTGGCGCCGTTCGGCGACTGTCGGACAGCGACATTGACGCGTGGATGGACGACGTGGAGGCCGGGCCCGACCACTCCACTCCGCCCGAGGCGATCTCCATTCTCGGGAGCATGAGCACGTCCCACTCGTCCGCCAGTTCGAGGGACGTGCGCCCATGGTACCCGTCGTCGCCGGCGCCATCGCCGACATCTGCCCGCGCCTTGGCATGAGGTATCAATACTGTTCCTGTATGACAGTGACGAAGATTAGAGTTGAATATGAACAAGTAGTAGAACGTATGAGGTTGTAGGAAAGAGACAGATATGAATATGACTTTAGACCTCCCACCAGGTTTTTACGAAGTACTAAAACGTTGCTGTTGAGGTTTTTCACCGAATGATACGCGTAAAAAAGACCACCACTATAACCGACCACGCCACATATCCCCCCTCACGGTCGATTCAAGCAACAAATAGGGAAAAGACGGAGGGGAACTAAGAAGAAAGTGCGCGCGTACGACGGCGGCGACTTGCTTCCTCCAGTATCTGCGAGTGTGTGAAGGCGCGAAGCGGGCGGCGGCGCCTCCTTGTTGTTGTTAGGTGCGGACCGAAGTGGAGAAGCGGAGCGCGCGTGTGTGTCGACGAATCGTGGACGAGGGCGAGTGGCAAGAGAGAGAGAGGGGGAAAGAGGCGAATCGACGGAGGTGACGAGCGAAGACGCGCGCCGGGACCATCGAGCGTCGAGCGCGAAGAAGAAGGAGGAACGAGGTGAGATGGTGTCGATAAGGGGGCGTCACTATCGCGCGTCTTGGGAAAGTGGGCGGCTGTAGGAGTGAGACAGCCCTCACGCGCCAGATGTGCGTTTGTTTCTACCCCACTAACTCTTTGACTTTCGTGTGGTCTGCTTCATTATCTTCGTTTTGGGCGGCGACTACAGGCAAGCAAGGAGCTGAAGAGAAGGCGCCAAGACACGGAAACGATCTTGACCGGCGTGAAGCATGTTCAACCGGTTCTTCAAGAACAAGGAGGACGGCGGCAAGAACGGGCCGCCCGGCCATCGCCACTCGCAGCCGGGCGCGACGGGAGGAGCGGCGCTGGAAGAGCCGACCGGTGGCGGATTCTTCAATCTTCCCCTTCCGGTTGCGAAGCCCGCATCGACGCAGGCGCTAGGCGCCGGGGGCAGCGGCGTCCCTGGGGCGAACGGAGCTCCGTCTTACAACAACCGGCCGCAGACGGCGCCGTCGTACTCTTCGTCATCCTACGGAAGCGCGCCAGAGCCTGCAGCTGCTGGAGGCGGCGATATGTTCGGCGGTATGTCGCTCAAGGCACCCGCGGGTGGCGCCAACACGTACCAGCCGGCCCAGTACGGCGGATACGGCGCGAGCGCGGCAGCGGGCGGATCGTACGGCGGTCCGCAACCCCCCGCTGCTGCTGCTGCTGCTGCTGCTCCGGCGACTGGGAGCCTGTTCAGTGGCTTGGATGTTGCCTCGGGCGGTGCTGCTGCCGGCGCCGGGTTGACACTGGGACACGAGGCGCCCAGTCCTGCTGGCGCGGGCGCGATGCTGGGCAACCACCACGCTGAGCGAAGGAAAACCCCATCGCAAAGAACAGGCTCGTTCAACTACTTGGATGTTTCAGGTGGCGGCGCTGCTGCTGCTAACGTTGGGGCCCCAAGCGCGTCAATGTCACGTGGAAGTGCAGGAAGCGTTACCTCCAGCGTGAGTTCTCGTTCGAGCTCCAAGGTGGTCAGGAAGAAGAAGAAGTCGTTCCGCCCCGGGTTTGGTCGCCAACTCTCGGACGAATCGATCGCGGCTTTGCAGCGCGGAGATTTGACAGAGGAAGAGATCCTGCAGCAACAGCAGCAACAAGGTGATGGGCGTAAGTCGTCCATTTCGGAACGATCCGATGGCTCCCGGGCACCATCAAACCCGACCGACTTGGCGCACTTGCTCCCACCTGTCACTTCGGGGTCCGTTCTGAGCGGCTTGACAGTCCATACGAAGACGACAACCGGAGTGCTGTCGGGTCTCACGGTTCGTGCGTCTGGTGGATCACCCCGGGCGTCCAAGGCAGAGCCTGTGCGTGGCAGTGTCTTGTCTGGGCTTCACATTCACGGAGCTACCGGTAGCGATGAGACGGCGCCTGATTCGTCAACACCGATTGCAGAGGAGCCCGCTGCTCCATCGTATGCGGCGCCCGAGAAACCGACGCCTCCTCCTGCCCCTGTTGTGCCTCCCACGCCCGAAGAGCGACTGCTGATCACGCTTCGGGACTTCAACGAGAGTGCGCTAAGCTTCCGTGAGAGCGTGCAAAAACAGAACGACGAGGAAAATCGCATTTTGGAGCGCAAGGCGCAGCTCGCGAACCAGCTTACGCAGTACGAGATTGACCTGCGGGATGTTGAAGCGCAGCAGCACCATGCTGTTGAAGTCGAGGACTTCGAAAAGGCTGACGCGCTGAACGGCACGATCAACAGCGTGAAGCACCTCATTTCGCTTACGGAGAGTGACATCCGAAAGGTGGATAGTGAGCTGGTGGCGTTCGTCAAGGGCAAGGAGAAGGCGTTTGCCAACCAGTTGAAGAGCACCCGAGGGACTCTGCGTGAGCTTGAGAAGTTCCGTGATGATCAAGAAACGGAGCGATCAAACCTGCAGATGGAGTTCAAGAAGTATGAGGCGGACGAGTCGGAGCAGTTGCAGTTCGAAGCAGAGCGGATCGAGACGGAGATGCATCACGTGACGGTCAACCTGGAGCACGTTGCTGCTGAGAAGCTCGAGATTGAAAACACGATTGACGAGCAGTGCAGTTCGGAGTTTGCGCTCCAGGCAAAACTCAAAGAGGAGAAGGAAATTGTGGAGGAGGAAGTGCGTGAGCTCGAACGCCAGCTCAAGTTGAAGCTCGAGCGTGTGCACGAGATCCAGGGCGCGATTGACGTGGCACAGCGCGACATTGACGTTGTGCGCGGCCGCTACTCGCGGCAGCTGAAGCGCATTGCTGATCGTGAGCAGGGCATTTTGAAAACAAAGGTAGAAGTGGAGTCTGACGGCGAGCAGCTCGTGCAGCAGCGCGATGAGTTCAAGGACCGAATCAGCTGCTACGAGTCCAACATCGCCACGATTGGCAAGCGGATCACGGCCGTTCGGAAGGAGATGCGCGCTGCTGCGTTGCTGGCCAGTGTGCTTGAAGTGCAGGAGACGCGTCGCGAGCAGTCGATCGTTCGGAAGCGGCAACACACGGCCGAACTGAGCACGCTCAATGACGCTGTCGCGGTCGCAGAGCAGAGCTTTATGATGTTGCGGAATCAGCACGACGAGCAGGAGAAGTCGCTGTCGATTCATCGCAACGCGATCGCCTCGGCTGAAGCGATGATTCCGCGACTAGAGCAAGAGAAGAAGACGGCGGCTGCGCAGCGTAATTTCAAAGAAGCGGCGCGGATCTCCAAGGACATTAAGGCGCTGGAGAAGGATCGCAGCACGGCTGAAGAAATGGTCGAAGTCGTGGAGATGGAACTGCAGGACTTGAAGGAGCGTATTGCGAAGCGCGAGACGGAGTTTGAAGAGAAGAAGGAGGAGCTGAAGAACATGGAGAAGCAGCTCGAGCTCAACTCGCTGTCGGAGCTGTGGAAGGAGGCGAAGCACTTAAGGGCATCACTTCGGAAGCTCGAGAAGTGCAAGACTGAGGGCCCGGCGGCGGACGACGGCATTGACTTTAGATCGTCCGCCCTGCTGTTGGTTCAGGCTGAGTATGACGCGTGCATGGTGCAGGTGGAGGCGCTCGAGAAGAAGTACGACGTGTCGGACCCGTCGAAGGATGAGCCAGAGGAGGAGAGTGACGACGAGGAGGACGAATCTATTGACGATGAGTATCACGAGTCGAGCGGCGTCTCTGGCGTCGCAGCACTGAACAGCGGAGTCGTGTCCGACAACGTTAACACGATTGAAGATGGAGCCAAGGCGCTGGAGGACATCGCCTCGAAGCTGACGGAGCTCGAGGGCATGATTGAGACGGCGACCGAGAACGAGGACTATGAGCTCGCGGCCCAACTGGACGAGAAAGTTGAGGTGCTGAAGCGGCGGCGCGAATCGGTCCTGGCTTTGACCCAAACTGCGCCCAAGATGGAAGAGCGGGAGACACAACTCGTGGACGAGGAAGAAGAGGAAGAAGAAGAGGAGGCTCTAGAGAGCGCGGGCCATGACGACGACAACGTGACTACTGAAGTCGAAGAGCACGAAGATGACGCTCGGGAGCAGTATAGCCACCAGGAGTTTAACAGCCCGGTCATTGCCGCTGCTCGTAACGAGCAGGATCTGACCGTCGACCTGGAAAACGTGCAGCTGCGCATCAAGATGCTGGAGCAGCAGATTGACCTGGCGACTGAGAACGAGGACTACGAGACGGCGGCGATGTACGACAACGAGCTGGAGGATCTTCGCGCGGAAGAGCACGAGCTGCAGCAGCTGCTGGGTGGCGACCTGCTTGAGAGCGAGGACGTTACCACTTCGAGTGCGGAGCAATCGGAAGAGCCCATTGCTGCTCCTACTGGCGGTCTCTTCGGCGGACTCGGCATCAAGGGCCAGTCATCTACGTCTCTCCATTCGGACACACCGAGCGAACACAAGAGCGTGCACAGCGAGCATGAAGGAGCCGGCAGCGTCGGCACGAGTGCCGTCGGCGGCCTCTTCGGTGGCCTCGCGTTGAATGCATCGGCCCAATCGACTGACAGCCAGACCGCACCGGCCGCGGAGGGTTCGCTGTTCGGCGGACTGCAGCTCAGCAACGGATCGGCGGGGTCTAAAAACGACTCGGCTGAGTCTGAGCACGCTGAGGTGGCAGACTCGACTGTTGACGCCGTTGATACGGTGGAGGTTGTCGAGACGGCTACTAGCACCACTACTACGACCACCGTGGTTGAGTCGCCCACTTCGTCGCGCATGAAGGACTCTTTCTTCGGCGATCGCCATACTCACGAGCTGTCTCCCGAGATGGTGGGCGCGGCCAGCGTCGCAGGGTCCATGTTTAGCGGCTTGCAGCTGAGCGGGGGTGTTTCTCACTCGAAGGACGAGTCGGCGCCGATTCCGAGCATCGAACCCGTCGACGAGGAGAAGGGAAACACGCCGGAAGCGAACGAAGACGCCAGTCCCCACGTGGATGGCAGTGCTGACGCGGAGGAGAAACCCAGAGGCTTTTTCGGCGGGCTTCAGCTGAGCGGCGAGGCAACCGAAGTCGTTGCCACCGAGACGGAAGAGGTGGAGCTGGTCGAAGAAGAGGTCGAAGAGGCGCCCAAGAGCGCGGGCGACACGCCCATGACGATCTTGGAGCTGTCAGACCACAGCGAGTCGACGGGCCGACGCGCATCCGCACGTAGCGGGGGCGAGGACCCGTCTGAGTCGGCGGCTGCGACCGCGACGTCCTCTCTGTTTGGCGGGCTGTCGCTGTCGGGCGCGACCATGACGAGCACGACGACGACGATGGCGACGACGACCACGACGCTCGTCGGCACTCGTGAACTCGTGGACGAGGACGAGCTCGAGGAGAAAGCGGCCGAGTGATTCGACACACGGAAGCGACCACGACGATGTGGATGGGCCTTGACGAATTGAAGATCAGGACAAGGTATGTGCTGCGTGACTCATTTGCACCAAAAGAAACACAAAAAAAGAAAACACGAAAAAAAAACATGAAGAAGAAGGAGCGAAGCGGGAGCGGTTGACCATCCCGCGCGCTTCTCGACCGTTCAGGAGGCGTTTGACGGCCGTCTATTCCTGTCGTAGGCTGTTGCGTCCATTGCGGTGCCGGCCAGCCTCTCGTCCGTTTTCCCGCTCCGCCGTCGTCTTCTTGGCCTCGCTCGACCGCATTCATTTCTCTTGTCAACCGCCTAGCTCTCCACCTCTTGGCTGTATTCCCCGTCCGGTCTCCAGCGCCCCACGAAGAGCCAAGAGCGACGCGAAGTGAGCGAGCGACGCGAGCGATGCGCAACAAGCTGGGCGTCGTGGGGCTGGCGCTCATCACGTACTTCAACGTGAGCGGCGGCCCATGGGGCTCGGAGCCGATCGTGGCGGCGTGCGGCCCGCTCGTAGGCATCGCAGCCACGCTCGTGTTCCCGTTCGTCTGGTGCCTGCCGCTCGCGCTGTCGTTCGCCGAGCTCTTCTCGGCCTTCCCGACCGACTCGAGCTTCTGCACGTGGGTGGGCAAGGCGTTCGGCCGGCCTGCGGGCTTCTACGTCGGCTACTGGTCCTGGGTCGCCGGCGTCATAGACAACGCCATCTACCCGTGCCTCATGGTCGACTCGGTCTACGCCGTGCTCGTCGGGCCTGCCGCCAGCACAACCATCGACTCGTACATTGTCCCGTACTGGATGTACCTCGTGCGCGTGACGGTCGCGACCGTCTTCATGCTGCCGACCATCTACAGCATCGACGCGGTCGGCCGCTTCCTGCTCGTGCTGGGCATCGCCATGGTGCTGCCCTTCGTCGTGCTCATGGTCGTGAGCGCGCCGCAGATCGACCCACACAACTGGCTCGCCGTGCGAGACGACCCCAACTGGAGCCAGCTCGTGAGCGTGCTTTACTGGAGCTACAGCGGCTTCGACGCCGCCGGCGCCTACGCGGGCGAGATCGACGACCCGAGGCGCACGTACCCCAAGGCCATGGGCCTGACCGTCGCGCTGGTGGCGCTCACGTACTCGGTGCCGTTCCTCGCGGCCGCAGGCGTCGACAAGCCGCACTACACGCTCTGGGCCGACGGGTACTACCCCATCATCGCGCAGGCCATCGCCGGCCCGGCGCTGCGCTCCTGGTTCCTCCTCTGCGGCGTGCTCGGCAACCTCGGCGTGTACATCGCCAAAATTACCAAGAACGGCTTCCTGCTCGCCGGCATGGCCGACCTCGGCCTCGCCCCGCCCTTCTTCATCGAGTACGTGCCTCTCTCTTAGCTGGATCTGAACCTCCGAGCAGCTCCAGAGTAGCCCCCGAGAAGCGTAGCCATTTCGACATGGCTACACCTTTTGGATACTTTTTTTCTACCGGATGACCCACTCGACTGACATGAACTGGTTGCTTGCTTGTGCTTCACTGTATCAGGCGGTCGGCGGCGAATGGCGTGCCGCAGCGCGCAATCTTGCTCTCGTACGGCATCATCGTGTTCATGGCCATGTTCGACTTCAACGTAATCCTGGGTGTGGACAACTTCCTGTCGGCGCTCGCGTGCGTCACGGAGCTGGCGGCCGTCGCGTGCCTGCGCTTCAAGCTGCCGCGACTCGACCGGCCCTACAAGGTGGCCGTCTCTGACCGCGGGCTCGCGCTCATGCTGGTCGTGCCACTGGCCATCGGCAGCTTCGTGCTCGTCAACGAGTTCACCAAGTCGCACGTGAGCATGGCGCTCAACACGGCCGCGCTTGCCGGCGGCCTGGTCGCGCACCGCCTGCTGCGCCGCTCGGCGTCCTACCGCGCCGTCAAGCTCGCCGCGCGGCTCGAGGTCGAGCGCGGCGACTACGGAAGCTCCACGCCCAGCACGCCCATGCTCACGAGCATTGTCACACCCGAGCAGCCGCTGCTGCTCGCCATGTACGGCAAGCAGGACGGCGATGAGACCGTCGAGCTGAGCCCGCGCAAGAGCGTGTTCACCTGATGCTGCGATTGTACTGATATAAAAAGAATATGTTTCAATAGATGTTACTTTTACAATGGATATGCAAACAGGTTACATGACATGACGCTGGTCAATCGCCGTACTATCAGTGCATTCGTTGCGGACCGATTTACGAAAGCGATGGCAGCCGCGCAACACCAATTACATTGGAAACAATCGATGCTTGGAACACGAATAATCGACCACGCGCAGCGTGTGGTCAATGGCCGGCCCTCCACGTGCTGCTGCGCGCATCGCCGGCATCTCGTAGGAGCCACGTCACTACACGATTCGAAGAGGGGCAACGGGGGAGGGGAACGACGACGACGAGTTGTAGAGAACAAGGCGAAAAAGGCGGGGTTCGCGATCAAATGATGTACAGTATTGTACAAGCATATCAAGCTCTAGCTCGAGCAGGCTGTTGCATACTGTAGAAGCAAACGCGCTGTGCTCACGTCGGCTAGAGTTCACGCGCTCTAACGAGGTCCCGAAGGCGGCGTGACAGATCGGGCGTCGCCATGAGCACTTCTGACCGTCTTCGAGCGCCAACAGAACGTACTGTATACCGCCCGTATACACCGGCGATGCGCTTGATTCACTTGATTCATCCATTCATACCGTACCATGAGCCCGGTGCATCGTGTCGACCGGCAAAGCTTCGAGCGATCCGAACGAGCGACGCGACGCGGCTCCTGCCGACACACACAGGCAACTCCGATCCGATCCGTCCGCTCGATTCGGATTGACTCGTCCTACAGTATCAGTGGTTGATTGCACGAACGCCTATGACAGTCTATCGATGCTGTACCTGCCGTAGGTGTTCGCTCCTTGTTCAAGGTGGCGCCACTGCGCTTCAAGCTGCGAAATGAGGGCCGGAGTGATTCACTGTGCACTTTGATCCGGAGCTTGTACCCACCCACCGTCAGCTGCAGGGCGCATCCAGAGCGCCGGGCGGTGATCGCTGAGAGGCGGATCGACCCAACGACCGCCGCCGCCGCTGTCGCACATGGTGGGACCGACCGCATCCACTCCTAGTAACTTACTGTATTTAAAAATGCCGGTACATGTAAAACGCCCGTGTAGGATGCGCCCCAGGATCGGACTCCTCTAAAGAATTCAGTGGCCGGCAATTTCTCGCGTGGCTCGAACGGCTACAACTTGGCGTCTGAGGCCAACGACTGGCCAGCGAGTGGCCCGCAGCGTGTGCCTACCTGTGGGATTGCACTGCAACGAGGCGTTGCACTCTGCGAGTGACGGACTCGACTCGATGCAAGCTCCACGCTTGCGCGCATTGCGAACTTGGCCAGTCAACACCGCGACCGGCGGCGACATTCAGCGGGCGGCAGTCGCATTGGCGAGCTCCAGAGTGACACCGAGGCGACAGCCAGTGTGTACGATAGCGAAAAGAGTTGCACGCAGGCAACTGGAGGTGTGAGAGGCAGGCACACATCCAAGTTTGACGCGCGACCGGCGATCGGGAAAGTGGCATTTTGCGTCAAATTTGGTGTACGGCGGCACAAATCGGAATGTGGGCAAAACGCAAATCGGACTTTGACGCGGGCCCCCAAATTGTAAAACCCGACGCTTCAAACGCCCAAGATCAGATGATCTAACGCTTGTGATTAATTGAAATGACAACATGCCGCTATTTTGACGTCGTGTTTTGGTAAAACGGGCGCGGAAATGGATGGCAAGCAAAACGCGCCAAAGCGAATTTGTGGCTCATTCGAGGGGAAAAAATCAAAGTAAACTTTCAAAATCACGGCCGCGAACACCTTTGAAGGCATTGAACTGAGGAGACAGATGACTGGGTTTTCGAAGCCAGGGTGAGCGTTGGCTATGTGCTATTGTGAAAACCGCACAGTTTGTCCGAAATTGGTTCCTATTTCCCTGATTTAGCTCAAACTCATTTATATAGATCCCCCATTCACATTTTTACGCCTAATTAAGGGTGTGTACACTGCCTACAGCACCGATTTGTTTTAGCGCTACCTAACTACGGTACAGCGTTTATATCGCGAACAAGCTCAGTATGCCACGTAAAAGTGAGCATTCCGAGCAGGTGCAAATACATACCAGCAAATACATGGAAAAATGTGTAGGATCATTACGTCGGAAGATCAGCCGAATGAATAAGAAAGGGGCGGCTCATTTGTTTATTTATTCCTGGAATCAGTACCCTGAATAATAATCGTCCACCCTGTTTTATACGCATATATAAGATTGGACTAGTCCAATTTATATATTTTACCGCTCTCGTGTTACTAGCATATAAGGGCACTAACATGGGCAACATTCCTGGTTCTCACAATACATTTTATACAGTACAGAGAAACCCGTCAATACCGGACGGTTCAATTTTTGTATGATGAAGGTTTATCAAATGATACGGTTATGTTAAACTGTAAGAATATTTACAACAGCAGCAACTTTCACGGTTCATAGAATGTTACCCTTCCGGTATTGACGGGTTTCTCTGTACCGGCGCGTACAGTGTACGGTACGGTACTGTACACTGTGCTGACACTGTACCGTGGATGCATTTTGGTGCTCCATTCGGAACTTTCTTCTCCATTCAGTCGGCTTCGAAAATGGTCTCCATCCCCCAAACAATCAAGTGCAGATCGCGTACTTCGAAGTACAGTACAATACTGTATGGGCCGAGAGCGCCGAGTTGACCGTCGCGCAGGACGTAGGTTTAGAAAATGCCACTTGATGAATGGAATCACTACAGTACTGTATGATCCTCTCGCTAATGCCAAGAACTGTGCTGTGCATGCTGAGCGCCTAGTACTCTAGGAAGCCGCGAATGAGAAGAATCCACAGCATCGTGGGTTATTGAGACCGCATGAGGCATTTTTGGGCCTGTGAACGTTCAACATGGATATTTTGCGATAAGATTTCGTTGATACAATTGCAGCGTCCAATTCGTAAAATTGCGTCAGTAGATGTATCCATCTGTACCTGTATCTGACAAAAAGAAATAGCATAAGCTACAACTTCTCATAGAATATTCAAAAAATGGGATGAAGACATAAAATGGTCTGGACCTCCCAGGATTTCTTCGAAAGTGCGTCCGGTCTGACATCCTGTGTTCCGTTCAAAATAGCTCTTCAGTGCACTTGGCGTCATAAATTACATTGTATCGTTGTAATAGGACATTTCTAATGGTACAGACAAGCCGGAGCTCTTCGCAAGTCTAGACAGTGGGCAGTCGGGCTCATCACCGCCGGGGTCGCCCCGCGATGCCTCCGCGAACGCTCGGCGGCGGCTTTTCCGCCCACCGGATATGCCGCAAAGGATGGCCGGCACGGATGTCTCAATGGCTTTGTTCGTGTTCGAGCGGTCCGCGTGTGTGTGTGTATGTGTGCGTCTCGCATTCTTCAATTTGACTTGAACCACTCACGAGACGCGCGGTGGATCAACTGATTTGGCCGCATCGCCGAACACCCGCGAGTATCGGTCATAAAGGTTGATACACTTCTTCTACACCCCACAATAAAAGAGAAAGCATGCTGGTCGAGGACCTGTTCGAGCAGGAGGAGGGCTTCCCGCAGACGTGGGGTCCGCAGGAGGGGCTCGTGGACTTTGTGAGCGGCGTGCCGCTCGTGGTCGGCGCGGACGACGCGAGCTTCCTGAGCGAGGCCGCCGCCGCGCAGCGGTACGACCTGTCGGGCGCCGCCTTCATGCCGCACCTGATCGCCAAGAAGGGCGCCGTCACCGTCACAGTGGGCGTCCCCGAGATCGAGCACGAGGCGGAGAACGAGCAGCCTGTGGGTCAGGAGTCCCCCGTCGCCGAAACGGAAGACTTTGCGCGCTACCTGCCGGTGACCAAGCCGACGGTGGACGTGGCCTACGTCGCCTCCACGTCCAACCACTCGCTGCTGGACGGCAGCGACTTCGCGCTCGACTTCGCCGCGCTGGACGCCCAGTCGCCGGCGTTTCCGCAGCCGCCGCAGCATGAGGAGGAGGACGCCTACTCGCCCACGAACGCCGCGGACAGCGCTTCGCGCGACGAGCAGCGCAAGCAGCGCAACCGCGAGTCGGCTGCACGGTCCCGCAAGCGCACGCGCGAGCGCATGGCGTACCTGGAGAACCTGGTGGACCACCTCATGAAGAAGAACCGGCGCCTGGAGGTCGCTGTGCAGCAGCTCTCGGGCGCCGCGCCGCAGCCCATGGCCGCCGCTCCAGTGTACGCGTCGGGGATGATGATGGGCGCACCGATCACCGTGGGGCGCAGCCCCGACGACATGTTCCAGCTCGCGTGCTAAAGCTTGCCGCGGTCGCGTGGGGTGTCCAAAGTCGCGATGTGAAGAAATGAAGCGGAAGCAATGCGTGTGTGAGATAAACATGAAGCGATAAAACAACGACGAGCACGTCCAATATATTTATTTCCCACCTCCGTCTGCATTGCATGCGTCCTGCATGCCCCGTCGACTGGGATACTATATTAATAGTGACGGCGTGTTGTTGATCGTGGAGATACTTGACCAGACCTCGCTGACTCTGTCAATCGGTTTTCCTCCCAGCAGCGCCGGCTATCAGGTTAAATGGGCAACGCAATCGCATAGCCTGCATCTCCCGGTGTAGAACATGGCAAGCAGCGACGTCGGCGCGTTCTCGAATGTTCGGCGTTGCAGTTGACAAATGCAACAGCACTAGCGTGCCACCACCCGCGACCGTGAGCTCAACACACGTGTACCTCGCGTGATGCTCAGCAATGCTTTGCGTTTCGCTCGGCACCACTGCATCCTCTCGCAATGAGCTCGCCACACCACTGAGGCACAGCACTCGCCGCACGCCAACGCCGGCGTCAGAGACATCAACAAATGAGCTCGTACTATAGCAGCTATGACGCTATACGCACTTGGAGCCGCGAGCAGCTCTGTCAAACGCCAGGTGCGCGGTTCATCCCGGCCGTCCGCTGCGGACGAGCCCACACCGGAGCGAAGACTCCATGGAGGCAGCACCATCACAACAACCAGCACGGGCAGAAGGCGACGTCGGCATCTGCGAGTTCACAGCACCGGCACGCAATGCAAGGCGAGGAATCAGCGATGGTGGAGGTGTTGCATCTCTTGCCACCTCACGTTAAACCCCGGGCGGAAAGTTACCCAACAAAATGCTGCGTCTACGGCTGCCGATTACGGAAACGGCGACTTGCCAGGCATTCTCTCTTGGTTTTATTATGCTGCGGTCGTCTTCAAGTAGTCACTAAACTGGGTCAGTGACGTTGACACGCAATAATCAAGTTCTAGAACGATCGGCGGTGGGGTTTGGTTGGTGGAGGCCGCCGTCCGACCGGTTAACTAACACGTGTCAACCGCCGGTACCACGTGCATTCCAATACATATCGTACAATAAAATACGGTAAATACCGGTATTACCGTCAGTAACGTGATAGATTACGGGTATCCTCCAGATAAGTGCGCTCCCCCCTCCTTGATGTTGAGAGAGCCGCACGTTGGGCATGGCGCATTCGCAAATCTGCTCGCTCGGTCGGAAAAGCTTCCCTTCCCTTCTCCACCCCCCCCCCGGTGCCTCTCTGCATCTCCAAGACACAATGAACCCGACGCTCGCCGTTGCCGTCAAGAAGGCTGCGCGCCCGTCCATGGCGTCAGCGCTGGGCAGCAAGCGTTTCTTTGCCTCGGGCAAGGACATCATGTTCGGCGTGGAGGGCCGCGCGGCGATGCTCAAGGGCGCGGACCAGCTCGCGAACGCTGTGCAGATAACCATGGGCCCCAAGGGCCGCAACGTGGTGATCGACCAGTCGTTCGGCGCGCCCAAGATCACCAAGGACGGCGTGACGGTGGCGCGCAACATTGACTTCAAGGACAAGTTCGAGAACATGGGCGCGCAGCTGCTGCGCCAGGTCGCGAGCAACACGAACGACGCGGCCGGCGACGGCACCACGTCGGCCACGGTGCTGACGCGCGCCATCTTCAGCGAGGGCTGCAAGTCGGTGGCCGCCGGCATGAACCCCACGGACCTGCGCCGCGGCATCCAGATGGCCGTGGACCACGTCGTGGACGAGCTGCAGAGGCTGTCGCAGGACATTGACGACAAGCAGAAGGTGGCGCAGGTGGCCACCATCTCGGCCAACTCGGAGAAGGAGATTGGAGACCTGATCAGCGACGCCATGGAGCGCGTCGGCAAGGAGGGCGTCATCACGGTGCAGGACGGTAAGACCATGTACAACGAGCTCGAGGTCGTCGAGGGCATGAAGTTCGACCGCGGCTACATCTCGCCCTACTTCGTCACGGACAACAAGACGCAGGCCTGCGAGATGGAGAACCCCTTCATCCTGCTCGTCGAGAAGAAGGTCTCGTCGCTCGCCAGCATCATCCCCGTGCTCGAGACGGTCGTCAAGCAGCAGCGCCCGCTGCTCATCGTCGCCGAGGACGTTGAGAGCGAGGCGCTCGCCGCGCTCGTGATCAACAAGATCCGCGGCGGCGTCAAGGTGTGCGCCGTCAAGGCCCCGGGCTTCGGCGACAACCGCAAGGCCACGCTGCAGGACATGGCTGTGCTCACGGGCGCCACCGTCGTCTCGGAGGACCTGGGCCACCGCCTGGAGAACACAACGCCCGAGATGCTCGGCAGCGCCAAGAAGGTGACGATCACCAAGGACGACACACTGCTCCTGGACGGCGCCGGTGCCGCCGAGGCCGTGGAGGAGCGCTGCGGCCTGCTGCGCGCGTCGATTGACCAGACGTCGTCCGAGTACGAGAAGGAGAAGCTGCAGGAGCGCCTCGCCAAGCTTGGCGGCGGCGTGGCCGTGATCAAGGTGGGCGGCGCCAGCGAGGTCGAGGTCAACGAGAAGAAGGACCGCGTCGTGGACGCGCTCAACGCCACGCGCGCTGCCGTGGCCGAGGGCATTGTGCCTGGCGGCGGCTCGGCCCTGCTGTGGGCGTCTCGCTCGCTCAAGAACCTGTACGAGAAGTGTGCCAACCTCGACCAGAAGGTGGGCGTGGAAATTGTCGAGCGCGCTTGTCGCGCGCCCGTGACGCAGATCGCCAAGAACGCCGGTGAGGAGGGCGCCGTGGTCGTGGGCAAGCTGCTCGAGAGCGACTCGCCCACGTTCGGCTTCAACGCGCAGACCTCGCAGTACGTCGACATGGTGCAGGAGGGCATTATTGACCCCACCAAGGTGGTGCGCACGGGTCTCGTGGACGCGTCCAGCGTGGCCTCGCTCATGATGACGGCCGAGGCGCTGATCGCCGACCTGCCTGAAGAGGCGGGCGCCGCCAACCCGATGGCCGGCATGGGTGGCATGGGTGGCATGGGTGGCATGGGCGGCATGATGTAAGCTGCCAAGTCGTAGCCGCTCGAAAGAGGGAGGAGCGGGCGGCGCCTCCAGCGCGTTTCGGATCTAGGAAGAACGCGCTGCGGCCGCCCACGCCCGACTTGCCCCGCTTTGTTTAGGTTTGTCGTGGGTTCTCGGTCGGACTCGTGCGACTGCCAGCGCTCTCCGGTTTGAGAGTAGAGGCGCTGGCAGGGTGGAGTGCGGCATGAGAACCCGGTAACACAACAGCAATAGATGATTATTAGTCGGTGGACGCTGCCTGCCTTGCTGCTCTGAATGTGTTCGTAGTATTATTAATAGGTAGTCCAAGTGTATTGGCCGAGTTAGGAGGCTGCAGCCTACTTCACTTGTGCCCGTGAGGCTGTAAGGAAGTCGTTGCAACTCCATGCCGATCGATGTCAATAGATACGCTCAACGAAGCATGGATACTTTTTCGTACAGCACGCCAATCACGCATAGCAGAAGCTCACCCACCCCAACAACGTGGCTGTGTGTGCGAGCGAACAGGACGGAGGCATTCAGCCATGCGCCAGCCTTGCTGGTGGGTTGGATGATGCCCATTGCGGATTCTTGTCGGGGGATCCGGCGGCGCAGCTGGCACCATCTCTCCCCTTGACTCCGTCTAAGCAAATAAACCTAGCATATAGCATCATTAACATCTACGAAGTAAATACCTGCGTGACCTCAACCATCACAAGACCTATCATATAGAATGCCAAATGCGCAACCTGGCTGATGCGCCGTCATGTGACATGCTCCTCCCCTCCTGATCTCGCAAAAGTACCCTTCACATTCACGTTTAGGTATATCACAATCAAAACGTACGTTTCAGCAAAGTATCCAGTGCGTCATCCTCCTCTTTACTCGAAATTTGGCGCGGGGTATCCGCACTTGTTCTCTGGTGGCGGGCCCTCGCATCCTCCCGTTCTTCCTCCTCCGCCGCGCACCACTCTCGCTCTCGACGTGAACTCACCATGACGACGTCTCCGCCTCCTTCCCCTCCCTCCTCTTCTTCCTCCTCCTCGACACCAGCCGCTGCCTTGCGCCACCGCAAGGGCAAGGGCAGTCACAAGGGCGCCGATAGGTTCGCGGCGGCGGCCGAGCAGGCGTTCGTGGTGCGCCGCGCGCAGGACGTGCTGCTCAAGCGGCGCTCAAGCTGGCAGAAGGCGGCCGACCACGTGGCGGATCGCCGCATCTACTCGATCCTCGCAGGCATCGTGCTGGGCGTGCTGGGCGTCATGACGCTGCAGGTCTACTACTTCGAGCAACCGCTGCCAGACCTGCTGCCCCCCGAGTCGGTGCGTCAACTGTGCGATCCTAAGAGACTAAGAGCTCTTCGCGTCGCGCTTGTTTATTACTCACGTGCCTCTCCTTCGCGAATCAGATGGAGCTGCTGCGCGAGAAGTTCAGCTCGCAGCTCGAGTGGTCGGCGCGCATGAAGGAGGACCTCTTGGCGTCGTTCGACCACGCGCCGCTGCTGAGCAGCGCCGCCGAGCGCCGCCCGGGTCTGGTGCTCGCGCTGGAGCAAAACGTGAGCGCACACTCGCCCGTGGTGCTTGTGCCGGGCTTCACGTCCACGGGGCTCGAGATCTGGGCGGGCAGCGAGTGCAGCAAGTCGTACTTCCGCCAGCGCATGTGGGGCACCACGCGCATGCTGCAGCAGTTCATGCTCAACCAGAAGTGTTGGCTCGAGCATGTCATGATGGACCGCCGCACGGGGCTCGACCCTAGCGGCATCCACCTGCGCGCGGCCACAGGGCTCGAGGCCGCCGACTACCTCATCGGCGGCTTCTGGGTTTGGGGCAAGATCGTCGAGAACCTCGCCGACATTGGCTACGACAGCAACAACATGTTCATGGCCGCGTACGACTGGCGGCTCGCACCGTCGCTGCTCGAGGAGCGTGACCGGTACTTCACCAAGCTCAAGCACACGATCGAGATGGCGCGTGAGGTCTCGGGCGGCCGCAAGGTCGCGCTCATCACGCACTCGTACGCCACGCAGGTCATTTACTTCTTCCTCAACTGGGTCGAGAGCCCGCGAGGCGGCAACATGGGTCCGGAGTGGGTCGAGAATAACGTCGAGGCTTTTGTCAACATTGCCGGGCCGACACTCGGAACCATCAAGTCGGTACGTCACGCAACTTACTTGGCTGCATGATCTCTGATGCAATGACTGAACCTCAATGTTGGATGACGTGCCGAATAACAGATCAGCGCGCTGCTGTCGGGGGAAATGAAGGACACGGCGGAGCTGGGCGGGCTGTCCAAGTTCTTGAGCTATTTCTTTGCGCCGTCGGCGCGCGCGGCGCTCGCGCGGTCCTGGAGCAGCGTGTACGCGATGCTGCCGGTCGGCGGCGACCGCGTGTGGGGCACGCAGACGTCGGCGCCCGATGACCTTGTCGCGAGCTCACCGCTGATTGAGCCGCCGGCCTCGACCGTGATCGACGCGGCCGACGTGGACTCGCACGTGACGCGCTACGGCTCGGCTGGCCAGGTCGTGCGCTTTGCCAACAACTCGGGCACCAACTTCACGGTGAGCGACGTGCACGACGTGCTGGGCAAGCTCGACACGCACCTCGTGGGCTTCGACAAGTTGCTGAGCGTCGGCATCGCCGAAGACCCGTCGAGCGACGAGTTCGACGAGCCAAAGTACTGGACCAACCCGCTCGAGTCGCGGCTGCCGAACGCGCCGAGCATGAAACTGTTTTGCCTGTACGGCATTGGCAAGCCCGTGGAGCGCGGCTACACGTACGGGTTTAACCCGGACATGGACGACAGAGAGGCGGAGAGCAGCGGCAAGCTGGGCGCGGCCGACACGCCCAACGCGACAACGCCGGACGGCGGGCCCGCGCTGGTGCCGCACGTGCTGTTCACCGAGCTCCAGGACCTGCCGTGGATCAAGGACGGCATCCGGTACACGGACGGCGACGGCACGGTGCCGCTCGTGTCGCTCGGCTACATGTGTGCGCGCGGGTGGCGCGGCCGCAAGTTCAACCCCGCGGGCATCGAGGTGCGCTCGCGCGAGTACCGGCACGACCCCGTGTCCATCCTGTTCGACCCGCGCGGCGGCCCCGCGACCGCCGACCACGTCGACATCATGGGCAACCACGCCATGATCCGCGACGTGCTGCTCATCGCCGCAAAAGAGTACGATCAGGTGCCCGAGAACATCACGTCGCGCATCCTCGACATTGCCGAGCGCGTCGGCGACCTGTAAGCGAGGAAAGTGTCGGTCTTCGGGGTGCCATGGTAAGCGAAGTGGAGAGGCGACGACCGTCGAGTTGATGGCGTCGATCGAATGCTAAGCGTTTGGAAATGGCGCAGCTCGAAGCTAAAGTCGGTCTCTCTCGCTTGTGAGATCTGACGTGTGAATCCCATCCGAGTTAGCGGCTCGCATTCACTTGCTGCCCAGTATAGACCGGCAATGCTACCGTCGCTGCGTGACATGCTCGTACTCGCTTACAGTTTTGTCCACTTCGTCTATCTGTTACCGATACTCTCTCCCCATCTCGTGTCACAAGTGGACACTAGCCTATGCGCCGTCGTGGTATCACAGCGTCCGCTCGTCCTCACGGTGATCGTCTACTCTCTGTGGCAATGCACGCTGATCGAGAGCAAGAGCTCCCTCCCACTCCAACCACCAACCCAGCCTCGTTCTTCCGATGCTCTCGCGCACTATCCCCATGCGCTCGTCTCTAATCATCGTCGAAACTGGCGTGGGCCTCCACCACGGCGGCCGCCGCCTCGGCCACGGCCATATCCTTGGCGGTTTTGACTCCGCGGACCCGACGACTGGTATCCAAAAGAAGACTCAGGCGACGGCTTCTGCTGGTACGGCTGCTGTTGCTGGTACGGCAGCTGTTGCTGTTGCGGAGCGAACCCTCCACGTCCGTTGCCATAGCCTCGTGGCGCGTCAAACGACGGGGCACCGCGCCCTGCATTCGGCGGCTGCTGGTGCTGCTGAGGTAGCGGGTAGTCGTACCCCGAGTATGCCTCGTATGGAGGCGGCTGCGAGGTAGGACCAGGACCCATGTCCTGCGATCGCGGGTACCCTCGCTGCTGCTGCTGCTGCTGTTGCTGCCGCTGGTGTGGCGGGGGTCCTTGCGAGGCGTAAGCAGCAGGCGGCGCGCGACCTATTGCTGCTAGCGGTGGCCCTCCACCATAACGAGACAAGTGAGCATCGTTCTGGGGGCCCCGGTACTCACCTTCCGACAACACACCGACGGAGTACTCGACGACGCGGTCGTTCGTCTGTGGTGGCTCGCGACGACGATACTGCTGCTGCTGGGGAGGTTCTTGGCGTTCTTGGCGTTCTTGACGATACTGAGTGGGATGAGGGGGAACCTGTTGCCAGTCGGAGGGGCCACCAGCAACTTGCGGCGGACCACCATATCGATCGTTCGACCTGGGACGGCGAGGGTCTTGAGGGTACCTGTCACGAGCCACAAAGGCAGAAGGAGCAGGGGCCTGCGGCGCTACGTATGGCATCCCCGCGGGCGGGGCCGACTCGCGGTGACGGCCGTACGCATCATACAAATCAGGACTAGGAGCGTATTGCATCGGTGGCGGCTGCTCTTGGTGGTGGGGTGGCGGCAGCTGCTGCTGGTGGGGTTGCGGCTGCTGGCCCTGATAGTAAGGCGGCGGCTCCTGCTGGCGTGGCGCGCGGTGGTATTGCGGCTCATAAGGATCGTACTCTTCTTGCAGCCGGGGCGGACGCTGAGGCGGCTCAAACCGCGCCGGGACGGGAGCGCCAACGTCGCTACTGTTGAACGCAGAGTCAGCAGGACGAGACGATGGCACCGCGTCGCGGTTCTCGTAAAAGGGCTTGCGAGGATCTCTTCGCGGGTCTCTGCGGTATCGGTCATTGCCGCCTCCCCGGCCAGCATAGGGGCGGCTTTCATCTCGCCGGAAGCCACCCCGGCCTCCTTCTCGGCGGGGGTAGCCGCCTCGCCCGCCGCGCATCGAGTTGCCGCGGTTGTACCCACCACCACCACCATTGTACCCACCACTTCGCGTACCAGCAGAGTGGCTAGACGAGAAATCCAGTCTGTTCCTGCTAGGGCGCCGCCCGTCATTGAAAGGCTGCGACGATGAAGCTGGGCCAGCCTCGTCGTAGCCACTCGCAGGCTCCGTGACCTTACTACTAGTTCCAGACGTGGGAGTGGTCTGCTCCTCGCGCCACAGCTTCTCCGCCTCCAAGATAACCGACACGATCGCGCGCTACAAGAAGCACAGCACAAATCACAAAACAAGCACCGAGTGTTCACCCCAGCCCCGCATGGTTAGTGATCGCTAGACAACGCAAGCAAGATCAAGCGGAATAATCATACCTGTTGCTGGATGCGTGCGGGGTCGGATGTCACAGCCATTTCCGGGATCTTCATGTTTTCGAGCGAGATTTGCTGCGCACGCAGCGCGTTCGTACGGTCCATCGCGCAGATCTCAATACATTGCCGCTGGGATGTGAGGCACCGGTTCACAAAGTCGTGGCGCTGCTCCAGATGCTTCATCTTCAGTTCAATAAGCCCGCGCGTGTCCTCGAACCCGTGCTGCTCCTCCGCCTCCGCCTGGCGTGCAAACAATTCAGTGCGCTCTTTCATCTGCATGCTCACAAGTTCTTGCCAGCGGTGAAGCATGTCACGGTCTCGCTGTTCCTGGTTTGTGCACAGCTCGCGTACGCCCTGAAACACGGCGCTGTCGCTCAGTGCGTCCGAGAGACGCTCGACGAGCTCGTTCGGAAGCTCGCTCGCAGCGGTCTTGTTGACTTCGCCATCTGCGTTGGTAGGCGGGTCAAACAAAAGGTGCGGGCACTCGGCAATGTGCGGCAAGGTCTTCGGAACGTTGAGCAGGAAATCCGGAGGCTCCTCCAACGTCTCTGTCTTCACGCCAGTCTGCGTGGGCGACAACGACTCAGTGTCTAGCTTCGCGCGCTTGTTGGCGCCTTCGTCGTTGGCACCATCAGCCGGCACAGCGCGTTTCGTCGAGGATGAATCGGAGTCTACGGGCTTCACTAACTCATCCGGCACCGGCTCCTGCCCAGTCTTGTCGACAAACGCTAGCGCGCTATCCCCATCGACCACCAGTTCAGGCGTCTCCTCGGCCTCCTCGATGTTTTTGTCCGTCGGAGCGCCGTTGTCGGCATCAATATTGGCGTCGACAGTTGCGACGACTGTAGCGGGAGCGACTTCCACCGTCTCCGCCGGCCGCTCAACGGCGTTGTCACCAGCAGGTGGTGTAGCCTCACTGCTACTGGTGCTATTGGTGGGAGTAACGGCATCATCAGCCTCTGCTGGTGTCTCCGCGGGCTTTTCAATACCGTCGACACCACTACCGCTCGGAGAAGGAGTAGCTACTGTGGTCGTGGTGGTCGTCGTCGTTGTCGCCTCAACAACAGGAGGCGTAGCGGCACTAGCGGCCGCGTTGGTACTCTCACTGGCGGCGTGCTGATCATTTGGCAATGCCGTACTGTTGGTGGGGCTCGCACGATGCGACGGCGTTCCCGGCAGTGCGGCCTGCATTTGCGTCTGCAGCGACTCCAGCGTCATACTCGGATCAATGTGCTCGCGCACGAACGCGTGGAACCGCATCCACACCTGCTCTCGCTCCGTACCCTGTGCATGCCACGAAACAGTCAGCCAATCCTTGCCCATCACTTCACGTGACCCCAGCGCTTACAGCAAAAGCACGCACCGGCACGGCGTAGATGGCGCGCGCAAACACCTTGCGCGCGTTGGAAAGTTTCTTACGGTCGACGCAAAAGGCCGCGTACTGCAGCCAGAGCGCGGTCGAGTCGCGGGTGACCGCGCAGCCCACGGCGCTCTCAAACACCTTGGTCGCCTGCTTGAACTGGCGCAGCTCGATCTCCAGCTGTGCGTACAGCCCCCAGGCCTCAGCGATGGGCGCGGCCGCCAGCCTCCGCTCGCCGGTGCCCTCGGGGAGCGCCTGCGCCGCGCGCACCCACTCGTCGATCGTCGCGTCCACACTCGCACGCGCCTCGCCCACCTTCTCATACTGCGATCAA